>CAWUFW010023983.1:0-66957 GCA_963921515.1 Calotriton arnoldi | reverse complement strand
TCCCAGGTCTGCTGGCCTGGGGGTGGGGACCTGGGACTGGGAGCTGCTCACATTCACAGATCTCCTAGGAGACAGACAGGCTGAATCCACACTTTGGACTTCCTTCAGGTAAAGGCCTCACAAACTTGAAATCTAACAATACTGTTTGAATAAAACTTTCCTCCCTCTCCTGGCCAAAAAACAAAGTGCACAGTCCCTATTAAACACAGTTTAAACAGCTCACAGAAGCACCCTCTGATGTAGAATATCCCTGTTGCTGGGGGAGGCAGGGGGCTGGTTTCACTGGCTTGATAACACAAAATGGTGGCTGGGGTGCACTGTTTAACATACAGGTCTTGGCACAGAGCAAAGGAGAAATTTGGAGGGAAACTGAATAGTCACCAGGAATGAGAGGGAAAGACTACAGAGTTTGGACTGCAAATCCCACAATTCAACACGTTAAATGGAAGCAATCATGGGCAGGAAAACCACAAGTTTAAAACACAAAACAGGTGATAAAATATGCAATCACAGGCAGGTTAAAACTACAATTTTAAACTGTAAACAACCACAGGCAAAGACAGTAATCACAGAAAGGGAAAATCGTCTTTTTAAAAACTTTTGGGGGTGGGGGGAAGGGGGAGGAAGAGACAGCACTAGTCTGCCTCCTTACCACTTCCTGGACTCTGCTCACTGCAATCTGGGGCACAGGTAGGCTGCAACTCACAAGATGGGAGGAGAATGATTTGGGGTGCACCCAGCAAAGCCTTAAGGGGCCTGGGCAGGTGTGAGGGGAGGGCTCAGAGTTGCCTGGGAGCTGAATAGCCAATCCCCCGTCCCAGGTCTGCTTATATGATACCTTTCTATAACATTAGTTTAACCTTTGCATTTTTCAGTGTATTTCTATTTTTTTTAATTGTTTTTAAGTAAATTAATTTATTTTGGGAGTGTATGTATGGTATATTTATCTTAGAATATCTAGATTGTGTGCAGACATTATTTTGTAAAATAATGTATTTTTTTCATTATAACAGCATAACGTTCACAGTTTGCAAAATGTTTCTATAATATGTGTGACTATTAAACAGATAAATATTCAATATCTCATTAGAGATTGTATATTTGCTCAGTTCTTTTAACTCTCTTATCGAGACGTTACCAGTGACGTATTTTTCAGGTGTCATGACTTTGGCGAGATCCTCGTGAGAAGCTTGCGGGACGCTCCCGGGATCAAAGCGATGTAAATTTCTTTGCAATCTATTGTATAAAGTTGTTTATAATGTTTTTAGTTATTATTTAATGCTGATCACAATCCCCTGGGCGGACTCCAAAGGGGCTGTACTTTCTGTTCGGCTATTGCAATGCACTAGCGAGATGGTACATTTAGAATTAAGTTAATTACAGTGTTTTTGTGTAATTCTGAAGAAAGTAGAACATTAGATATGTTGATGGAGTTAGAAAAAGTAATTTTGTATTGTTCTATAGAAGATGTAAAGCAACTGCTTTTTTACGGTCTCGCGAGATGCCCAAGAGCCTCTCGTAGAGGGCCAGGTGAGGAACTACACCCTAAGGAAGGATTGTGATTAGTTCTTATGGATATCTTTATTTAGAAGAAAAAATTCCATTCTTTTTTATTAATTTCACTATTGGATTTTGACGAGGGGAGACATATCTAGCTTGCTCTCCTTTCATGTTTGCCTTTCATCACAAATATGTCTTAATCAGATTCTGATGAACAGCAGGGGCCACCTGCACCAGCTCAGCCATCTCAGCCTCCTAAGGAATCCTTGGTGTGGCAATTCTTTGATATTAGGCTAGGTAACAAGAATGTTTCTGCAAAGAATGTCACAAGTTTCTGCAAAGTATGTCACCTGTAAACAGGAGTTCAGCCGGGGGAGCAAAAATAAACAATACAGCATGAGTACCACAGGCATGTGGAGAGACCTCAGATCTATGCATCCAGAAAGCCTTGCATGGACAGAGTTGGCTCGTGCTGCGGAGCCAGACAACTGTACAGGGGCTTCTACATCATTTTCTCCGGGAGATACTGTGCCTGCGCAGGTTCTAAGTGCACAAGCAGACAATAACCCTGCTTTCTTGAATAAAGTACTATTTTGTGCTTGAGTAAGCAGATAATTTTTTCATCTGAGACAAGCAGGTCTGCCCAGGACAAGCTTGTCCAAGATCACAAGTGCCCCCCAGGCAGTACGTTTTTTAAAACGTTTTTTTCCAAATTATTTTTCTTTTTGGTTTTAAGGTGATGTTGTTGGGGTTTGTTTAACACCTCAAGTTGTATGTTTTTGTCCTACCCTACTAAAAAAATTAAAATACAAAACAGATAATGAAAATGTTTGAAAACACAATTTTTCTTTATAGTTGTTGAAAACTGTTAACAAAAAACGGCTCTCTTTAGAGCTACCCTTTACTTTCTTGATCTGTGTTGTTTGTACTGTATTTCCCTTTATTCCCCTTCTTAAAATCTCTTGCGAGAGCCAGGCAGGCAATTCCTCAGTGCTTTCTGATTTGCTCTTGTGAGCCTCTTGCGAGATCATACTTTTTATAATGGACTTTGCATTTACACTGAATATATCCTGATGTAGTATGTATGATTTAGCTACACTAGAATAGTAACAGTGTGTTTAGTTTAATGAAATGCAATCCATTATATAATTGTGGAGAAAAATAAATCACTTAGATTTATAAAAAAACGCCTGTTTTATCTGGATGAGACTAACATTGATGCATAGTACACATTGATACTCATTTATTTATTTTAAGTGCATTTATTATTATTAGAAAAAGTTCAATCACTACTTTTTTTATGATCCTGTGAGAGTCTTGCAAGATTGCAAACTTTTTTTTAGAGGAAGAATTTACACTTTCCTTTATTACAGTACTTATTCCTTTTAGTCCCCGTTAGTAGGGTGTGGGGAGAAAGTAGACTCTCAAATGAGACCTTTTCACAGTATAACAACAGTGCACACTGTATGTAGTAGACTATGGGGAGCGACTGGCCTCTCCAGTGAGACCTTGCTTGAAGGTAACCAGTATGTAGAGTAGGGTATAAACAGACACCACCTCTCCACTCACACCTTTCCTCAGGCTCAGTAGTACGCATAGTAAGGTGGAGAAGTTATTCACCTCACATATAAAACCACACTATTCCATAGTAAGTATAACAAGTTCTGGCCTCTCCACTGAAACCTCTCCCCAGGGAAATAACCATATATATTAGGGTATCGGAAGTAGGCCTGGGTGAAGTTCGTGGAATTGCACTCCACGAATTTCGCAGAGTCACTGAAAAACTCTGCAGAACTCTGCGGAGTTCCGCAGACGGTCAGAGTATTGCTCAGCCACCCCTAATATCGGGCATTAAGGTCTATGAAACCTTCCTTTTTAGCCCTTTGCTAGCTGTTTGTGGGCAGGGCTTGTTGTGGGTTGTTTTGCTCTCTGCTCGGCATTGAGTAGTGCTAAAGGTCAGATGGCCTAGGCCAGGGGGCTCCAACCTTTTCCGTAGTGAGAGCTATTTCTGCTGAACGGAAGACCTAATGAGCTACTGATAGATTTTTCACTGTAAAAATAGTGACCACGTATGTTAATGTTACAATATGACCACCGTAAATAAGATTATTAGTAGTGACCAGCCAAGCATTCCAGACAAGGTTACCAGAATAAATACCAGGAAAAAACGTATCACTATTGAATGCCTCCACATGACTAGTGAAGTAACATTCAAATCATCACATGCCCTCTGGCACAAATGACATAACCACAGCAATAAGCCTCCCTAACTCAGCTTCAATTATCATTCAGCAATTCAATGTGGTTTGGAATTGCAACCTTTTGTCTTCATTAGTATATTAGATTTCTGAAAATTCACATATTTGTCTACCACTTTCCATTTTGGACAAATAAACGGATTTTCCCAGAGGAAAACATTTTCTGAAAAATACATACTTTTTGCTTTTAAAATAGCAGTTTTCATTTATAGGAAATGCACAGTCAGCTTGCAATTTTCGAGTACTCACATGTACAAATGACTCACATGGACCTCAAGTGCCCAAGGATTACAATCAAAGGTCATGGATGCTCACCATAACACCAAGGATGGCTGTATTGTGCCAAAAATGCCCGCCACTATACCAGGGCCATCATTGTGCCAAAGCTGGACACCTTAACGACCAGGATACCCACCATATATCATTCATAGTCATTACTATGCAAGGGGCAGCCACCATTGGTTCAGGGATGGCTTAAAGTAGGCCAGTCATACTCTTAATATGCCATTGATGGTTGCCAGTGTGCCACAGTCCAAAATAGTCAAGGATGACATTAATATGTAATATGCAATTGGTACTATTATGCTTTGAACAGACACAATTGTGCCAGCTGTGAAACCTTTTTGATAGGGGCTAAAATACACATTTGTCAGTCCTTGAACCAGGTGCAGTGTCCAGGGACTGACACTATTTATTATGGAGGGACACATTGTCACATAGACACACACATAAATAAATGTAGATGAGTTTCTTACTTTTCTCTGGTCTGGATCCATACAATGCTCTCCTCAGCTCTTGGGCTGATTATGCACCCACTAACACATGTTCATTCTGGCTTCTGCAGTCACACAGTTCTATGGGCCAGCACTGGCTACTGTTAGTACTCTTCTCCCATGGTTCATTGCTCATTCACATATCATGCGACTCATCGAGCAGGGCCTACAACATGGTCAATCTCCTTAAAACTGAGAGTGGATGCAATTGGTCATGTGGCAGATCCCATAGACTCACAAAGTGTGTGTTTGACTGCAGTCATGATGCCTTGCCATTGGATTGGCTGTCACTCTAAGGGTGTTAAAATGAGCACTGCTGCATTCTTTAGCAGCCACATATTCTCGGAAAGAGATACTGGGCTTGACTTCACCCGTGAGAGCTACTTTGAGGGTGCTGGCGAGCTACCAGTAGCTCCCGAGCTACTCGTTGGAGACTCCTGGCCTAGGCGCTGGAGCTGCAGAACTGCAGACAGGGAACCTGATGCCGTAGTAATGGCCGCTCCGCAGGGCCAGTTCAACGAGGACTGGCAGGACTGTACAAACCTGCCATTTCCATCCTGGACCAGGTGAACTCCAACACCTCATGGTCCCCATGTCCACAGCAGCTGCCGGAGCCCAATAATGCCGACCCCAAGGTCACGGTACCCCCATTGAGGCTGGAGGATTTCTCGGAGCAGATTAATAGCAGCCATTCATTCTGGAGACTAGGAGCTTGACTGGTGAGATTCGCACAGCGAAAGAGAGGTAAGTGTCATAGAGGCTTCCACGGCTCCGTGCCGTTCCTGGGAGGTAATCAGAGGTAGGCGCTACCACAGGGTGTGCGGGGGACAGCAGAAACGGGCACCATTCTGAAATGAGTGTGACAGGCTCATTCATTCACAGTTTGCCTTGCCAGCCCGGTACATTTTTGCTGTTTGTTTACCTCTGTGCTTATTGCTTCATAGGCCCTTTGTTGCAGTGCCCCCTAACCGCCCTTTTAACATTTCAGTCTGACTGGCCTCTTCGGGGGTTATTGGCGCTTTATTCTGCAACTTATTGTTGTAACTTAAATAAAATGATCTTGCTGCATAAGATCTCCCCAGCTCCATTCAAACTGCACCCAAAATAGCTTTTGGCTGTACCTTTGTACCTACAAATGTGAAAGGGAATGAAGTACAATGCTCGAAAAGACATATCACATAGTTTGCACCTTCCGAGCACCTGTAATAATTATTTTCTCTCTAACTAGTGCGGGGCTTTTTGGTTTCAAAGTGCCAGAAACATCCTGCCTTATTATATAGTAAAGTAGAGCATCCGAATGGGATGGGAGCCTCAAAGCGGCAGATTGCAGTTATGCACAGCAGGTGTGTCGCCGGGTGGAATGTGAAATGTTGGGGAGTGCCTTGGGAGAGTCGGAGTCCACAAATCCGTTGCTCTTGACGTAGAAGATGCTTGGACTAATTTAATGGTGCTGCTTTTGTACATCTCTGTCCATACGTCATAGAATGCTCAACAGAAAGGAAGTTCTGTCATTTGTGCAGAGCAGCGGATAATTGGTCACCTGGTAAAAAGCGGGAAATCTCTGGAGACCCGCCGGTGTCAAAAGTTTAGAGTAAAGAGCTCTAAAATCGAGGTTGTGCTCGCCCGAGCGAGCTAGACAGAACCCCCACTGTAGCGCTGGCCCCGCGGGAGTGGGCAGAGCTCTCATTGTGAGGCCTGGTGTCCAGGGAGGACAGGTACACACTGTGTCCTCCAAACACACAATGCTACTTCTAGCCGTAAATGGAAGAGGTGGATATAAAGAGCTGATGTATAGTCCTACTCCTTAATGGAAAAATTCTTAACTCAACAAACATCTCATAGTAGAGCATGCATTGCAGCCTTATTCTACTATCCACCTTGTGGGATTGCAGGGTAGTTAATTTTCAGGCCCCGCATGTAAACTGTATTACCCGCTCCTTGAAATTAGTGCCGGTAAACTGCGCTCCGCCGGCGGTAGGCGGAGATTTTTTGCGGAACTTTGCACTCAAAGCGGAGCGTGGAGCGGTGAAAACTCTGTGCACTGTGCTAGTGCAGCAGAGTTTGCCGCGTATCCCAAATCGGAATGAATTTGACTGCCCAGTCACAGCTCTCCCAAGCATGACAGACATGTACGTTAGTATGTAGGTAAACATTGTCTTCTCCACTAGCACCTATCTCTGGGGCAACATAGATGTGCAGTATGGTGTGGGCAACCAATGGCCTCTGTACTGACACCTCTCCCTACAGCAACCGGGATATGCAGTGCTGTCTGGAAACAGAGTGAGCTGTCCACTAACACATCTTACCAGGGTGAGAGGTGTCTGTAGTAGGGTTTGAGAAAAATGTATCTCTCTGTTCATACCTCTTCTCATGCTGACAAGTATGTGTAGTAGACTGTGGGGAGGAAGTACCCTGATTGTTGACACATCACCTCTTGCACGATAAGTCTTCGTAATACAGCGTGGGGAGGCACTGGCCCCTCTCCTGTGTCCTGTGTCTTGGATGATGGTTGCGCAAATTAGGCTGTGAAAACAAGCTTACCTCTCTGATCACAGCTCTCCCCAGGATGACAGATATACAAGTAAGGTGTGGTGATGAAATGACTTCTATGCGCAGAAGTCTGTCTTGCATAACAACTATAGAGACTATGATGTGTAAACACACTGCGCTCTCAGCTGAGACATCTCTCCAGAGTAATATATGTGCAAAGTAGGCTGTGGGTAGTAGGGTATAGAAATGGAATATCCTCTCTGCTGAGAACTGTGTCTTGGTTGATTAGTGTGGATAGTTGAATATGAGGACACACTCACCTCTCCCTCAGACCTCTATGAGGAAAAGTAGGGTAGGCACAGGGACAGACATCTCCGCTGATACTTCTTTCCAGAGTTACAAGCTTATATAGTAACGTGCAAAAGAACTGCCCTCTCCACTATCACATCTCCACCAGCTAATAGCAGCGCATAGTAGAATATGAGGATGCACTGGCCTCCATGCCAAAACCTCTCTCTTATGTGCATGTTATGTTATAGGTTTTGTATAGTGCACAGCTACCCCAGCAAAGGGGCGTCCCAGCGCTGACAGGCAGAAGTAGGGAGGCTACTAACTGAAGGCAGGGCCTAAAGCAAAGGTTATCCTCTTGTTGACAGGGAGCCAGTGCAGGTCTCTCAGGTGGGGTGTGATGTGGCTGCGTCGGGGGATGTCGAGGATAAGACGTGCAGAGGCGTTCTGGATGCGTTGCAGCCGTCTCAGGAGCTTAGCCGTCGTTCCTGCGTAGAGGGCGTTTCCGTAGTCCAGCCTGCTGGTGACGAGGGCCTGGGTGACTGTTTTTCTTGTTTCGGTGGGGATCCACTTGAAGATCCTGCGGAGCATTCGGAGGGTGTTGAAGCAGGATGAGGAAACGGCGTTGACCTGCTTAGTCATGGAGAGGGTGGGGTTGAGGATGACCCCTAGGTTGCGTGCGTGATCGGTGGGTGTCGGGGCTGTTCCCAGTGATGTTGGCCACCAGGAGTCGTCCCATGCTGAAGGGTTGGAACCAAGAATGAGGACCTCCGTCTTGTCCGAGTTCAGCTTCAGGCGGCTGGTACTCATCCATTCGGCGACGGCCTTCATTCCTTCGTGGAGGTGAGCTTTGGTGGTGTGAGGGTCTTTGGTGAGGGAGAGGATCAGCTGGGTGTCGTCGGCGTAGGAGATGATGTTGAGGTTGTGCTGTCCGGCGACGTGGGCGAGGGGTGCCATGTAGATGTTGAACAGCGTTGGGCTGAGGGAGGAGCCTTGGGGTACGCCGCAGATGATCTTGGTGGCTTTGGATCGGAAGGGGGCGAGGCGGACGCTTTGTGTTCTGCCGGAGAGGAAGGATGTGGTCCAGTCCAGGGCCTTCTCTTGGATCCCGGCGTCGTGAAGGCGTGTTCGTAGTGTGTGGTGGCAGACCGTGTCGAAGGCGGCTGATAGGTCCAGGAGGATGAGGGCTGCTGTTTCTCCATTGTCTAGCAGGGTCCTGATGTCATCGGTGGCGGCGATGAGGGCGGTTTCGGTGCTGTGGTTGCTGCGGAAGCCGGACTGGGAAGGGTCCAGGATGTTGTTCTCCTCGAGGTAGCGGGTCAGTTGTTTGTTGACGATTTTCTCGGTGACCTTCGCGGGGAACGGGAGCAGAGAGATGGGTCGGAAGTTCTTGAGGTCCTTGGGGTCTGCCTTGGGTTTCTTGAGTAAGGCGGTGATCTCGGCGTGCTTCCAGCTTTCCGGGAAGGTTGCTGTCTCGAAGGAGATGTTGATTATTTTCCGGAGATGGGGCGCGATGGCTGTACTGGCTTTGTTGAAGACGTGGTGAGGGCACGGGTCTAGCGGTGAGCCGGAGTGGATGGTGTTCATGATCTCGCTGGTGTCCTCGTCGTTGATGTTGGTCCAGGAGAGCAGGCGGTTGGTGGTTGTGGGGGCAGTGGTCTCGGTGGTTGCCGGGGCGGTCGTGGTGTTGAAGCTGTCGTGGATGTCGGCGATTTTGCGGTGGAAGAAGGTGGCCAGTGAGTCGCACAGGTCTCGCGACGGCGGGATGTCGTTGGTGTTGGAGCTGGGGTTGGAGAGTTCCTTCACGATGTTGAAGAGCTCTTTGCTGTTGTGTGCGTTGTTGTCTAGGCGGTCTTTGAGTGAGGCCCTTTTGGCGGATCTGATGAGGTGATGGTGACTGCGGGTGGCGCTCTTGTGGGCGGCGTAGCTGTCCGCTGTCCGTTCGTGGAGCCAGATCTTCTCCAGTTTTCGGCATGTTCGTTTGGAGGCCTGGAGGTCTTCGGTGAACCAGGTGGCTTTCTTGCTGGTGTGGCTGTTGGGCGGAGTCTTGAGCGGGGCGAGGGTGTTGGCACAGTCGTCGATCCACTGTCTGAGGTTGCGGGCGGCGGTGTCGGGGTCGGAGGGTACGGCGGGTGGGCTCAGGGCGAGGGTTGTGGTTAGCTGGTCTTCGGTGACTCTGCTCCAGCAGCGGCAAGGCATTTGTTCGGTGCGGTGGTGCGTGGTGGGCTTCCTGTAGGTGAAGTGGATGCAGTGGTGGTCAGTCCAGTGGGGTTCGGAGGTGTGGTTGAAGGAGACGTGTGGGCATGCGGAAAAGATGGAGTCTAGCGTGTGGCCGGCGGCGTGGGTGGGTGTAGTCACGAGCTGTCTGAGTCCGAGGGTGGCGAGGTTGTCGATCAGGGTGGTGGAGTTGGTGTCCTTGTTGTTCTCGAGGTGGAAGTTCAGGTCCCCGAGGAAGATGTAGTCCGTGGAGGCGATGGCGTGTGTGCTGACGAAGTCAGCGATAGAATCGCTGAACTGTGGTCGGGGTCCGGGGGTCTGTAGATGAGGGTTCCTCTGAGGGTGGTGTTGGGATCGGTGTGGATCTGGAAGTGCATGTGTTCGGCGGTGCTGAGGGTGTCGTCGGTGTTGGTTGAGACTCTGAGGGTGTTCCTGTGGACGATGGCGATGCCTCCTCCGACTCCGTTGGTGCGGTCCCGGCGGGTGATCTTGTAGCCGTCCGGGATGGCAATGGCGATGTCGGGGGCTGAAGCGGGATTCAGCCAGGTCTCCGTCAGAAATGCGACGTCTGGGGAGGTTGAGTCGAGAAGGTCCCAGAGTTCGATGGCGTGTTTGCGGGCGGAGCGGGTGTTGAGGAGGATGCATCTGAGGTAGTTGGGTTCTTTCCTGGGCGGTGGTTTGGCGGGGCGGGTGCTGGCGAAGCTGCAGTTCCGGCAGGTGAAGGGCCCTTGGTTGCGCTTCGGGGTGGCCAGGTAGCAGGCGTGATCTTTTCCGGGGTTGAGTGCGTGGAGGGTGCTGGCGTCGTATCGGCGTCTGTTGATGTGGCGGGCGCGGGGGATGCCCGGACCAGGGGTTCTGGCGCTGGGTGCGGTCCCGGCGCGGCCGCCATAAATGGGGAGGTGGGAGGGAGGAGCAGGGAATGGGGCAGCGAATGGGCAGTGAGGGGGCGGGGCCGCAGGGGCGCAGCGGCGGGAAACAGGCACAGAAAGGAAAAAAAAAAACTTGCACAATCAGGGCAGCAAGGGGGCACAGAAAGGAAAAACGAGCACAATCAGGGCAGCAAGGGGGCACAGAAAGGAAAAAACGAGCACAATCAGGGCAGCAAGGGGGCACAGAAAGGAAAAAAACGAGCACAATCAGGGCAGCAAGGGGGCACAGAAAGGAAAAAACGAGCACAATCAGGGCAGCAAGGGGGCACAGAAAGGAAAAAAACGAGCACAATCAGGGCAGCAAGGGGGCACAGAAAGGAAAAAAGAGCACAATCAGGGCAGCAAGGGGGCACAGAAAGGAAAAAAACTAGCACAATCAGGGCAGCAAGGGGGCACAGAAAGGAAAAAACGAGCACAATCAGGGCAGCAAGGGGGCACAGAAAGGGAAAAAAAACTAGCACAATCAGGGGCAGCAGCAGGGCACACAGACGGAGCTGTGTGGTGGGGGAGCGACCTACCAGTCAAGGTCAGGGGTCGCTCTCTTCACCACGCAGCGGCCGCCATAAATGGGGAGGTGGGAGGGAGGAGCAGGGAATGGGGCAGCAAATGGGCAGTGAGGGGGCGGGGCCGCAGGCGCAGCGGCGGGAAACAGGCACAGAAAGGAAAAAAACTAGCACAATCAGGGCAGCAAGGGGGCACAGAAAGGAAAAACGAGCACAATCAGGGCAGCAAGGGGGCACAGAAAGGAAAAACGAGCACAATCAGGGCAGCAAGGGGGCACAGAAAGGAAAAAAAACGAGCACAATCAGGGCAGCAAGGGGGCACAGAAAGGAAAAAACGAGCACAATCAGGGCAGCAAGGGGGCACAGAAAGGAAAAAACTAGCACAATCAGGGCAGCAAGGGGGCACAGAAAGGAAAAACGAGCACAATCAGGGGCAGCAGCAGGGCACACAGACGGAGCTGTGTGGTGGGGGAGCGACCTACCAGTTGGCAGTCATCCACTCTGCGACGGCAGCAAGATCGCTCCTGAACTTAAGGGCATCCAGCGCGGAGTCATCAGAGAGAGCTACTACCAACTGAGTATCGTCAGCATATGATACCACCGTTAGTCCTCTACTCCTGGCCACTGCTGCTAGAGGTTGGACATACAGGTTGAATAGCGTAGGGCTCAACGCTAAACCTTATGGAACCCCTTGTTTGATAGTGTGTATCAGGGAGGCAAAAGGGGGGGCCGCCACCTGGAAGGTTCTCTCAGATAGAAAAGAGGCAAACCATCCCAGGGCCAGGCTCTCAATGCCAGCCTCCTCCAACCGTTGCAACAGGATCTGAAGGGATACCGTGTCGAACGCGGCGCTGAGATCTAATAGTATCAGTGCCGAGGTATGTCCGGCATCTAAAGCCTCCCTCAAGTGTTCGGTCACAGCTAGGAGAGCAGTCTGCATGCTGTGACCCGGGCGGAAACCATTCTGAGAGGAGTCAAGCATGCTGTTGTTTTCCAGGTGTCCTAGTTAATGTAAGCCTCGGCGATCTTGGACACCCACGGCAGGAGAGAGATGGGGCGAAAGTTCTCCGGTTTGGTGGCGTCCAATGTAGGTTTCTTTAACAGAGGGACCACCATGGCTCATTTCCAAGCCCTGGGGACAGCCGCCAGGGACAGGTTGATCAGCTGACACAGAGATGTAAGGAGCAAAGGCAGAGATTTAAGAAATTGCTCAGGCTTAAGAGGATCTGCAGGAGAACCTGATTTGACCCTACTACATAACGTACGCATCTCATCTTGGGAGATCGAAGGGAAGACCGCGAGTGTGGGGGTGGAGAGGGGTCTATGAACAGGACCTGATCTGATAGAGGTAAGGGGGAAGGTCCTATAGATGTTCTCCACCTTCTTAATGAAGAAGGCGGCAAGATCCTCACATTGCTGGTCAGACGAAATCAGAGGCGATGTAGATGACCCTGCCGCTTTAAGATCTTTAAGTATTGAGAAAATACTTTTAGCGGGATTGCTGCTACTTCTGATTTCGTCAGCAAAGTAGGCCGCCCTTTCCTTCTGGATGGCCCTGTGATAATTCTTGATGGCTGCCTGATAATGCCCCTTCAGGACCGGGTCATAATCCCGTCTCCATGCCTGTTACAACCTTTTGCATGCTCTCTGAATAGTGGCAAGCTTACTGTTATACCATGGGCTGGATTTACTATTGCGCCCCTTAGACCACTTAACAGGGATGAGTGTATCAAGAGGCCGCCGAATCCAGCCAGATAGAGCTTTATCAGCTGCATCAGGGTCATCCGGCAAGCTGAGTGAGTGCATTGAGAGGAGGGCATGAAATTGATCGATGTCCAGATTGCGCCAGGGACGTTTAAGGATTGACTTCTGGACCACCCTCTGAAAGGGCTCCACCCCGAGAGTATCATGGGTACCAGATAGTGATCAGACCAGCTCATCGAGATGGGAGTATTAACTGTGAGGGCAGGAATATTATAGAATACTGGGTCAAGCAAGTGGCCTGCAAAATGGGTACGGCCTGGAACAAGTTGAATCAGCTGAAGGGCAGCAAGGTCTGCTAAAACATTACCCATTTCAGAGTCATGTATATTATCCAAATGCATGATGCAAAATTATATGAGAAGTCTGTACACTACAATGAGCACAAGGGCTGATCTCTCTAGTGAGACCTCACTGTTGCATAAGAAGTCACCATAGTTGGGTATTCAAATAATTGGCTTCTCCATTAACAATTCTCTGTAGTATAAAAGATGTGCATTGCACGGTATATATACATGCAGGCCCACTTCTGTGCTCCCTGAAGATGGACCTGCCAGTTTTAGTCTACATTACAATACTGTAATAATATTTAAATCTATAACAACTATTAAGCAAAAAAATCAGTAGTAACTTTCAACTTTTTTATTAGAAAAAAACAATTTAATATTACAAAACTACAACAACAGCAACAGCTACATTAACAAACTATGTCAACAATTATAAAACAAACAAAACAAACAGCTTTACTAATTTATAATGTCTTCGTCACATTATGATGTGCAGCCTGGTATAGCTGCACCACCTTAGCCACCTCAGCCTGGCAAAGAGTCTTTGGTGCAGCAATTTTTTTATTTGAGACCAGCTAGCAAAAAAGTCTCAACAAAGTTTCTCATGTGTACAGGAAAGGAGTTCACAAAGGCTAGCTCGGGTGGAGTTAGCTCGTGCTGCTGAACTGCAGAACTCGTCATGTGCTTCCACATCTTTTCAACCTGGATACACTGTGCCTGGTCAGGTACTCACTGCTGAACAAGACAATAATCCTGCTTGTCTTAACAAAGCTCATTTATGCTGCTTATTTAGGCAGATAATTATTTCCTCAGAGACAAGTAGACCTACACAGCACAAGCTTGTGCAAAATCACGAATGTCCCTCAATGTAATACAAACATTATCACTTCTCCAATTAATAGTCTTTTCCCCACTTTCCACAGAGTAATTATTTCCTGTTTTTTCAAATGTGAACAAGACTTTTTTTCTCCTCCATATATTTTCTCCCATGGTAGTTTTCTTGTTCACAACTTCTGTTTTCCATTTTCCTCTTACAAAAAGAGAAGATAACTAAAAAATGTAAAAGTTACATACTAGCCAATAAATCATAATAGTCATTCTTAACTATATTCTGTAAAGTTTTCTACATCATTCACCCACAATCACATATTTATATCCAGTGTACCACTAACTTTTATTCCTTTCTCCAGAAAAATTCAGCACCCTCACCCAATGTATTTTTTTCACAAAGAAATTATAACATGCCATCAAACCTGAATTCATAAACGTTTATAAAGTAACACATTCCTCTTGAGACATTTTGCTAACACTGAGCACGGTGTTTCACTCCAGAAATAGCAATATCAACACTCAAACATCTCATAGGGCTAAATTATATGTACAGTGAGGTTCATAGAAACACTAGAGCTTGTATTAACACATTCTACATTCTTTGTTTTATAGTTGGAAAAACACTGCTTCCTTCACTTACAAGTACATACAGTTGGAACACTTCATTTTTCAACACAATCTGCAATACTTGCTGTTGGACATGGCCCTTCTTAGGGGATCCCCTAAAATGTTTTGCTTTTTCTCCTCCTGGTTTTTGCTGATTCTCTCTTCGTGGCCTTAGAACTCTGGGCACTTTCCTAAAGTAATGCAATGTGAAAGCAGGTGCGCTCTTCCTACCCATGCTAAGAAGCGGTGCTTACTTGACTGGTTTAGGTGTTGTACCTGCGAGTGCCCTGTAAAAAGGTACACCACATACCCAGGCCAGGTACTCCAGTGGCTAATGGTGGGACGCAGCACTGATTGTGCAACCCACCAGAATAGCCTTTCAAACATGTATCAAACCTGCCATTGCAACCTGTGGGTGCGTAGTTGCGCATATGCACAAGTTGGCATTTCTAACTCATTAGGCAACCCTGAGTGGACCTTCCACTACGACTGGAGCAAGTGGTAGGCTAAATACAAGGCTGGTACACATGGGTGTTCCCTGCCCAAGTAGTGACAAACGCCCATGTGAGTTTTCCCTACCTAGAAGGCCGGCTCTTCCCATGGGACAACACCAGGGTTTTGCTGATTCTCTTTTAGTGGCCTTAGGGCTCTGGGCACTTTCCCACTGTAATTGCAGTGTGAAAGTGCACACACCTTTCCTACACACGTTATGAAGTGGTGCTTACCTGATGTTTTAAACATGCCTCCAGTCTGCCATTGCAGGCATGTGGGTGGTCACTTGCACCTATGATGTTTTTAAACATGTGTCAAGCCTGCCATTGCAGACTTGTGTGTGCACAATTGCACTTATGCTATGGTTGGCCTTTCTAAACCACTGGCCAATCCTGAGGGGACCTTTCACTACTACTAGGGCACCCATGGGGGAAGCCTTAAGGAGTGAAGCAAGTGATGGTAGGTGAAAGGCAGGGCAGGTACACATGTGTTCCCTGCCCAGGTAGTGAAGAATACCCATTTGTGTTTTCACTACCTATGAGGTTTGCTCTTCCCATAGGTTAACATGGGGGATTGATTAACATTACTTCAAGCTGTAATAGTGGCTTATAGTGGAGTGGCTTCATAATGTTTCCTATCATTGGATTCACAATGACAACCCCTCTCCTGTGGTAAAGAAGAATTTGTCATCAATAGCTTAGAAATGCCACTTCTAGAAAGTGGGCATTTCTCTGCTCTAAAACTCATTAAGTGAATTTTAGTTTGACTCCAGTCCACACTGGAGGCTGGGGGAGCACATCTGTGCATTCCCCAGAGACAGCCATAAACATTTGGCATGCAACTGGAATGACAGACCTCTGCCATTTGAGGGCCTAGCTGGATAGATTGGAGGAAGAAGTTTTGATACTTGGCCTCTGGGAGCCAGATCAGGGCCCCACTAACGATTAAGATCTGCATTCCACGGCACGTGGCAGACAGGACTGAAATTTAGGGGAGACATTTGTGGTTCAAAGGGAAATACTCTGAACCACCCCCAATTTCAAAGGCACAATACAGTCTAACTACTGGTGCCATGCTTCAGCAGGGCAGAAATACACTTGTGGGGACGTTGGACCGGAGATCCTGGAACTGCATGGTTCACACTGCGAGAGGAATCTGTTGTGCACAAGGAGGATTACTGCCTTTGGAAGGGACTTCCTGAATAGTGGCTGGCGTGGGCTGACTACCTGCTGCTGTGTGGCACCCTGAAGTGTGCTCTACAAGGGCTTGTTGGCTTGCCCCCTGTTCTCTTGTGGAGGTCTCAGGGACATCAAAGACCTCCTGTGAGGGACCCACACCATCTACCTGTGACACCTGAAGAGCGGTGCCCTCTTATGTGCCCATATAGTCTGCTGGATAACAACTGGTAGCGCAGTGTGAGCGTGGAACTAAATATTGTGCCTGGAGACTGGGTTGCCTTGTGCGGAGCCCCAAATATACTGCCCACACATAAGGAGAGTGGACCCTGCATAGTGGGGAATCAACACGAATCAGCATCTTGTTGGTGGTGAGTGGATTCATCAGCTGCAGAACCCCGCATTGCCCGCTTCGTCGATCGTGCGGCATCTATCTCGTGTGACAAGCCAACTGCATGCTCATTGCGTGATGTGTCTGATTCACAGGTTGGGACCCTCGGAAGTGAGGACATATCCGTAGTAGTGCCTCATTCTATGTCGTGTGGCACTGCTGAACTTGCATATGTGTATGTGACTGGAATTGTCTGGTGCGACTCAGATCAACGAGCACCAGATGTTGTGCCTCATTTCCAAAGATCCACTGAATTTGCAACTTTTCATTGTGCGGGACTGGAATTGTATGGTGCGACTCAGATCAACGCACCACATATGTTGTGCCTCATTTCCAGGGAGGTACGGAATTTGCAACTAAGGGTGGGCGAAGTTGGCGGAGTACCACTACGCGGAATTCTGCGGAGTTGAACAAAAACTCTGTGAAACTCCGCTCCGTAACTCCGTTCCATCTCATCCCAATTAATAAAACAGAAACCTCACATACCTTTGGTAAAACAAGTAACTCTATCTGTACATGCTAAAATGCATATAGTCATCTCACAAAAATGAAAATATAGCAAGCAGTGAGTAAGGTGATGATTTTGGGGTCCTCCCTAACCTAGGGAGAGAACCAAGCAGATGCCTTGAACACAAAGAGCACATCATGCTGAACGATTCGGTGGTGGTCCCATCCTCCTAGGACAATGGTTCCCAAACTTTTTTGACCCGTGGCTCCCTTGACCTAATTGGCAGTTGGCCGTGGCTCCCCACCATTTTTTTACCGGCGCACCGGTGTGCCGCGGCGCACACTTTGGGAACCACTGGTCTACATGAAGAATCAAGCCTAGACGTGATGAAGGATTCAGAGAGTAGCCATCATCATCATAAAACTTTATTTGCAATCACAAAGATCTTATAAAGTACATCTCAATGCTAGAGAAAGGCTCAAGGAGCTCTGTGGCGTTACAAGAAGTTTACATGGGATGGGCTCTGATGAACCCAAGATGGCTCACCAGATCCCATCTACCCAGTGTTTTAAGTGGGCTGGGTCCTGCCGGTGCAGTTCTAAAAAGCAGGTGTCAAGATGGGTCCCTATCGGGCTCTCCATTTTTGCTTTCAGCCTCAGGATGAAAAAAAAAATCTTAACTCTGTAGCAGTCACTTCACTGCCTTTGAGGTAACTTCAAAGAGCCTTGTTATAGTTTTTTCACAGTCTCATCATTTCAGAACTGAATCATTTTCAATATTATATACAACAAAGCCATAGTTGTTGCTTATTTGTGTTATGCCACTAAGAATCATTGGCACAGCCAATAGTCCTGGCTTGTTGTAGGTGTAATGTTGCTTGTTGTATTATATATCTGGATGCAATGACAGAAGCAGCAAATTACCAGTCAGGCAGCACACTATGTTGAGCACAGATTAAGCCACGCCCTTTATTGCATCGGCCACGCCCCTTTGAGACCCCCCCAGTTTTTTCATCCCACTTAAAGCCCTGCATTTACATAAATGTAGGAGTACTTCACCCGTCATACTAGCTGCATGAGTGTTGGCTCATCCGCTTCAAAGTCGTATTTTTCCTCCCACCCCACACCCCCCTTTTCGCCCTCAAATTCTTGGTGTAATGATTATTCACTAACAATTTGGCAAAATAACTTCCAAGTGTAATTGTGCTGAACTGTAATGCGAAACCAGAGCTACAGGGTCCCTTTGAAACAGCAGCACGGCCTCAAACAGATCGATGCGGTGCAACGCGCACAACAGTCAGAATTAATTTAAAGCCCCTCCAGCTGTTCTCCAAACATTGCAGCCTTTTATTGCATTTCCAGCACGCTCGCTGTCCAAGTTAATGCTTCAGGACGCACCGCTCTTTCTCCCAGCCAAATTCACTGTGATGCGATAGATTACAAGATTGAGAGCAGGAAGTGGACAGAAAACACTCTGCGCCAATGTCTTAAAGCACGTACGACGCACGTTGCGCTGCGGCTGCAATGTCCACGACCCACATCCTGCGCGGCGCCCCTGGCTTCTCATCACGGCGCACCGGGGTGCCGCGGCGCACACTTTGGGAACCATTGTCCTAGGACCACCCCAAGCACAGTTATGGGCAAAAATACAATCCCAACCAAAGGCCCTGCAAAGCATTATGGGACGAGATTCTAGAGTGCAGTGAATATTATAGTATCCAATATCAAAACATTCCTCAAGCGGCAGGGGCTCTCCCAACTCAGCTGAGAGCTAATGCTATAATATTCACTGCACTCTAGAATCTCGCCCCATAATGCTTTGCTGGGTCTTTGGTTGGCATTGTATTTTTGCCCATAACTTTGCTTGGGGTGGTCCTAGGAGGATGGGACCACCACCGAATCGTTCAGCATGATATGCTCTTTGTGTTCAAGGCATTTGCTTGGTGCTCCCCCTAGGTTAGGGGGGACCCCAAAATCATCACCTCTCTCATTGCCTGATATTTTTCAAAGCTCACTTTTGTGAATTGGTTATATGCTTTTTAGCATGTAAAGGTAAAGTTGTTTTATCAAAGGGTTGTGGGTGCAGTAGCTAACTCCGCTACGTGGCGGAGTCGGAGTTTTTGCATGAATTCTGTGTTTTCAATGTAATGCGTAGTTAGCAAATCTCTGCAACCTCCGCTAGCGGAGTGGAGTTCATTGCCCACGGTTATTTGCAACTCTTCATTGTGTGGGGCTGGAATTGTATGGTGCGACTCGTATCAACGCGCACCAGATGTTGTGCCTCATTTCCAGGGGAGGTACTGAGGAGCGGATTCATTTTCCGGGGTGCCCGGATTGCCTGGGTGCTACTTTGATCGATGTGTGTTTTGACAGGGTGCCTCCTTCTTCTGAGAGGCTCCACTGCTTCATCCCCCATTCATCGAATTGTTCATTTTGTGCCCTCAGTGTGGCAGACCAACTGCCACTTCATGTTGCCAGGTAGTATGCCCGGACCGGACCAGGCTGGGGTGGTGAGAGTAATTGACTGGGCTAAGGAATGCTTCCGAGAGTGATCAGAAGCGGGTCAAGAGAATGTGGAATCCTTTGATTGAAATACAATCACCCTCAGCCCACTTCTGCTCTGCATACTGTGGGTGAACTTCTTGAGTAGTGGCTAAACCTCCATTTGTCAACTGCCGCCTAATTAGCCCTGTTACCCAACCCCCCTTCTTCCCTGGGACCCTGACTAAGTGTGACTCCGGACGCGATCAGCCTAGAATCAGGGAGAAATGTTTCCTTTATCTCCAGCCCATGGGTGTAGGGTAGTTGGGGTGAGCTGAATGGTGGAGAAGGGCTTGGGCCACGGGGTCTGCATGTTCATTATCAACTGAGCTGCTGGATATAAGTTGCACCACATTATGGTGCTGTGTGCATGTGTGTGCACTCCATATGGACATGCCTGATATCCGTGGCACCGCCTATCAGTGCTGAGTGAGTGTGGGGGAGTGACTGCCTGTGATTCATTACACACTGCACTGCGGTGTGGCTTTACATGTTGATTCCTTGCCAAAAGGCCCACTGTGCTGTTGAAAAATGTTGTAATTATCTGTGTGTACACATTTCTGATATTGTTGTGATCTAGGGTGCACCCTATAACTGTGTGGTATTGAGTTATAATAGTTGCCAGGGTGGGCCTCATTCTGACAATGCTTCGCACCGCATAAGGGTGCTGGGGGGGGCGGTAAAATAGGATCTTTCGCAAGTGTGCATATTACTGATGTAATTTTAACACGGTTGGGCCCAGTACTGCTAGTGATATTTCCGAATGTGATTTATGCCCAGAAATACATGATGCTAATATTGTGTTAGTTAATGTGTATGTTGAATACAAACTTTATTGACATACGCCACGTATGAACTATCTTTTGTGACGCTCAGTGTATTTATTGTTATTGCTTTGCCAATGCTTTACACATTCCCTCTGTGATGATAAGCCTGCCTGCACAGTGCCAAGCTACCCAAGGGGGAGTGCAGGTTATACAGTGAGTGTAATAACCCACCCCTGACAGGATTGGTAGGTTCTGCCTGGCTAGGGCCTCACCTCAGCCAACCATAACGTGCCAGTTCCAACACTTGTTGATATGTCTAATGTCTACCTTTCAAAAGGTATATTAAAAGATCTACATCTCCCCAAACAGCTTTTCACTCTGTAAACATTCTGTAGAATAAGTCTACCAACATTAGTACACTTACTGACACTTCACAACAAAGTTTATAAAATATATCATTAATTACCTGAACTTGGAGTTCTTTCTTAAATGCAGATGAAGACACAAGTCTCTTTCAGCTCCAAACAAATTCACTTCTGCTGAGCACAACTCAAACAGACTTCCTTCTCCTCCAGAGCACCAAGACCAAACTGAGCTATCTCTGGTTCTGCACCCAATCACATCACAGTATTTCTTCAACAATGTAATAGGAATGGTAGCTATTTGTTGAGCCTTGGCTGTTTTTATTTACTTGTCCTCATACGATCTCACGAGATTCTCGCGGGATTGGAAAACACCTCATGGCAGACCCAGTAATTTTTCATGCGAGTCTTGCGAGATTGAACGAGATTGAACGAACCCCATGCAGCAAGCTTCAATCCCTGAAGCTTGCACGCTACTCTTGTGAGTATCTCCTAGGATTGCAACACAATTGTAGGACAATAGAAGTATATGGGAGGGACTAGACTCTCCACTGAGAACCCTCTCTTGGATAATAGTTATGCATACTAAGAAGTGAGAAAGGACTACCCTCTCCTTTCAAAGCTCTCTCTTGAATTGCAAGTATGCCTAGTAGTGTGTGGGGAGGTACAGTCCTCTCCCATCAGACCCCTCACTCAGAAGATGGGTGTGCATAGTAGACTGTATGGATAGACCGACCTCTACTTTCAGATCTCTGTCTCAGATAACAAATGTGCATAGTAGTGAGTGGGGAGGGGCTGCCCTCTCCTTCCAGACCTCGTGATAATGGGTGTGCGTAGTAGGGTGTGTAGATGCATTGGCCTCTCCTGTCACACCTCTCTCAGATGACGGGTTATCGCAGTAAGGTGTGGGGAGTGACAGGCCTCTCATTCCAGACCTCTTTCTCAGATGACGGGTGTGCACATTAAGCTGTGTACATGGACTGGCCTCACCTATCAGACCTCTCAGATGGCGGGTGTGTATAGTAGGATGTGTATATGGTCTGGTCTTTACTGTCACACCTCTCTTTCAGATGATGGGTTATCGCAGTAAGGTGTGGGGAGTGACAGGCCTCTCATTCCAGACCTCTCTCTCAGGTGACAGGTGTGCATATTAGGGTGTGTACATGGATGGCCTCTCTTGTCAGACCTCTCTCTCAGATGACAGGTGTGCATAGTAAGGTGTGGGGAGTGACAGGCCTCTGCTTCAAGACCTCTTTCTCAGGTGAAGGTTGCCCATAACAGGCTGTATGGATAGACTGGCCTCTACTTTCAGATCTCTGTCTCAGATAACGGGTGTGCTTAGCAGTGTGTGGGGAAGGGCTGCCTTCTCCTTCCAGACCTCTTTCTCAGAAGATCGGTGTGCATAGTAGGGTGTGGGAAGAGAGACTGGCCTCTCCGCTGAGACCTCTCTCTCTTAGATGATGGATGTGTGTAATAGTGAGTGGAGAGGGTCTGCCCTTTCTTGTCAGACATCTCTCTCTCTCTCTCAGATGACAGGTGCGCGTATTAGAGTGTGTATATGGACTGGTCTCTCTTGTTAGACCTCTCTCTCAGATTATGGGTGTGCGTAGTAGTGAGTGGGGAGGGACAGGCCTCTCTGCTGAGACCTGTTTCTCAGATGAAGGGTGTTTGTAATAGGGTGTGTGCATGGACAGACCTCTCTCTCAGATGATGGGTATGCATAGAAGGGTGTGTGGATGGACTGGCCTCTCCTTTCAGATATCTCTCTCAGATGACAGATGTGTGTGGTAGGGTGTATGAGGAGTGACAGACCTCTCCTGTAAGATCTCTCTCTCAGATGACGGGTGTGCGTAGTAAGGTGTGTGGATGGACTGTCCTCTCATTTGAGACCTCTCTCTTGGATGAAGGGTATGCATAGTATGCTGCGTCCAGGGACTGTCCTCCCCATTAACACCCCTCTCTTTGATGATGGGTGTGCATAGTAGGGTGTGGGAAGAGCCTTAACTCTATTCACAACTCTTACCAAGCCGATAGGTGTAAATAGTAGACTCTGATAAACACCATCTCCAGTAAGACTCCTTCCTACAGTAACAAATGTGCATACCAAAGTGTATTCAAACATCAACTGTTCCTTCCTTCTTTTCACGATCCCACAGGAGTCTCGTGAGAGTGTAACATTTAAAAAAAAAAGGAATTAGTCTTCTAATCATCACAGTACTTATCTCTTACACATAATCTCTCAAAAACAAGGACCACAATCTGCATTCCTACTAATAGAGTGTATTGAGAACTCATCTACTCCTTTTTATTATTCACGATCCCGCGAAAGTTCAGCGAGATCGTAAAAATTAGTTAAAAACAATATACATGTATTTTCTTCACAGTAGTTATCCCTTAGACACTTCCTCTATAAATCTAGTGGGGAAGCATGCTTTTCTGCTGCCCCCTTATATAGTTTCTTACTTCATTTCCACAACACCTCCAGTTTTTCACAGTAAGCAGTAATGGCAGCCATTTCATTTCTTAAATTCCAAGAGCCAGACAATCAGAGCGCTTGCTCGCGCAGGACTCATGAGAACCTCTTGCTCCAATGAGAGCGTGACACCTCACAGGAAAAACAGGCTTCCCAATCAATCACAGGGCTCCATTTTTGATTTTGCACTCTCACGGTATTCTCGCGAGCCCAACTGACAAAATACACAAATATTTTTGACCCTTAATATCTCAAAAATTACTGGGCGGATTTACACCAAATCGTAAAAAGCACAATCTGCAGACAACGATCTAACGTTTTGCTGAATGTAGTGTAATTCCATTCAGCAGTTTTTGCTATAGCCTGTCTTGAAGAAGTCTGTGAAAAATGCATAGGGATTTTATGTTCTGGGACCCTCCTTTTTTCTTGGTTCCCGCTTGACGGATAACCTGAAACTTTCAAGGAAAGAGCTGAAGTGGATGGACATTTCTTTAGGAAAGTTTTGTAAAGATTGGTCAAGCGGTGCCAAAGTTATTAGCAAACCCAAAAACGCTCTTTCTATGAAAAAGTAGACCTAACTATAACTACCTAGTGGCGACTGCCACTAGGTGATATATATTTATATATCACCTAGTCCCAGTGGCGGTCGCCACTGGGTATAGTTAGGTCAGTGTTTCCATAGGAAACTTTGGCACCTGTTTGATGAATCTCCACAAAACTTCCCAAAAAGGTGATTTTGACTATGCAAAGTTTCAGGGTGATTCATCAAGCGGGGGCTGAGGAAAAGGGGGGTCCAAAAATGCAAACAGCAAAGACTGCTGAAAGAATTACACCAAATTTGACAGGAAGCTAGATCTTGGTACACAGATTGTGCCTTTTATGATTTCTTGTAAATCCATTCAATAGTTTCTGAGAAATTAAGGTTTAAAAATATTTGTATATCTGGATGGTTGGATTTGAGGGACTCTCACGAAAGTCCCTCAAACCCAATTTTAAAAAATAGAGCATTCTGATTGGCTCAGGGAGCTCTTTTCCCATGGGCCAATTCACTCCAGCAGGAGTCAGACTTTGTTAGGAGCAAGTGCACTGATTAGCTGCCAGCAACATGAGAAAAATGTTGCTGGCAGCCATTACAGGACTCGGGGACTTTGTCCCCTGTCCTGAACTAAGTTAAAAAAATAATATAAGTGGGCAGGGTAGGGATACCCTGCCTCCCTAGGCCCCATGTGGGGACCCAGAGGTACCCCCCATGGGGCCAACATTTTCAAAAAATCTGCAATTTTTGCAGCGGTCCTGTGAGACTCCTGCGGGATTGTAACAAAATATGCCAGCCAAGGCTGTGTTGTTTACTTAAGGAGATGGGGCGTGTGCCCCCCTCCCCAAGCCATTATAGACCCTGGGGAGCCCACCCCCTGGGCCACATTTTTATAAGGGAAGGGGGCATTAAGCCCCTCCCCAGGTAGTTTTTGGCCTTGGTGACCTCAGCCCCCAGGGCCCACAATTGTTTTTCAGGGGAGGGGGGCGTGCGGTCATCCTCCCCAGGCCATTTTTAGTCCCGATAACCCCATCCCCCGGGGCCCAAAGTTAATTTTCAGGGAAACAGGGCATGCATCCCCCTTCCCAGCTGCTTTCGGCCCTGTGGACCCCTTCTCATGGGGCCCACTGAATTTTTTAAGGGGAGGAGGGCCACCCTGCCCCACTCTCTGAGTCATTAATGGCCCGGGGACCTAATCCCAAGGGCTGTCTCACATGCTATGTTACGGGACACAGCAATTTCCTTGCCCGCACCAGCGTGGGCAGGGAAACTTGTGCTTGCTCCCACCTAGTGGGAGCATTTTTTAATCTCCTGGCTTGCGGGAGCAAACCCAAAGTCTGCTCTCAGCCAACGGGAGCTTTGAAAATGCTCCCACCAGCAGGGAGCAGACTTTTGATTTGTTTTACCTGCCCGCACTGATGCAGACCTCCTCCCCATTTTTGTAACTTTCAGCCCCGGGGGTGGACTCGCCAGGGCCTATAATGGCTCAGGGAGAGTGGGCCCCACAGCCCTCCTCCCCTTTAAAAAAGGCCCTGGGGGATGCAGTCTCAGGCCCTACTGGGGCTTGGGGAGGAGGCCCAAGTGCCCCCCCCTACTTTAAAATAGAAAAATGGCCCTGGGGATGGGTTCCCCAAGGCCTTAAGAGGTTGGGGGGATGGGAACATGTGGCCTCCCTCCCCTTTAATGTATATGGCCCTGGGGGCTGGGATCCCCAGGACCATAATAGGATTGGTGAGGTGGTGCGAATGGCTCCCCTTCAAAAAAAACACGGCCAAGGGGGATGGGTTCCCCAGGGACATTTTAAGGCTCAGGGAGGTGGTGCCACATGACCTCCCTCCAATGGCTCAGGGAGGAGTGCCCCATGGCCTCTCTCCCTTTTAAAAAAAAAGGCATTGGGGATGGGTCCCCAGGACCTAATAGAGCTCAGCGAGGGGGGCCTGGACTTAATGAGATTCATGGAGGCGGTCCACGCAGCCCCCCCACCAATTTTTCTTATATTTGGCCCCGGATGGGGTCTCCATGCCCTGGGGCCAATGCCCTGCCACACATGGCAAAGGTCATGAGCGACAGGGGGGTTGGCTTCACGTATGGTAATAAAATATTACTTTACATTAAAAAAAACTAGAAATTCACTGAAAAAACAACAGTTAAAGTAACGTTATAGTTAGGTGTGATAAAAAGATCTGTTTTTGTTTGGAAAAAAAAACCTTAGAAATTTACTGAAAAAAACACAGCTAAACCGACGTTATAGTTAGGTGTCTATGTCAGTGACAACATTAACGTTTTGAACTAAGAAAACATATAAATTCACCAGTTATAGTTAGCAGAGCAGAACTATAAATTGCACACCCCACCATGCACTGCTGATGACCTCACATATTACATCACCCATGACACCGCAAATGAAATCATTGGTGACATCGCTGATGACATCACTGATTGCATCATCCAATGAGTGTATTAGTTTGTTTTATAGTTTATATAGTGGCTGGTAACTACCATATCACTTTTCGACCAAATTTTGTGCAGGCTGTGTCCAGGTCCTTGGTGTAAGTGTTTACAAAACGGATGTGCTTCTAATGCATCATTGGTGTGTTATGGTAATAAAAACGTTATAAATCTTTGTATTGAAGAGCAACTCTGGGTGCAGATGACAGTTGATGACTTCTGTCCAGTATATTCCACACACGTTTTTTGGTTTTGCAGAAAAGGTTTCCAACAGGGCAAAGATTCTACATAGTAGATACTAAGTATTGTGAGCAAACTTGAGTTATTATACAGAATCATCTCAGCACAACAATTTCTACATAACATAGAAGACTCTGTGAACCAGGTACTAACCTAAGTACATGTGCTTCTTTTGCTTCAGAAGATGGGCTATCTGTATATTTTCAGCACAGTATACAGGCTGCAGGTAGTATAATTTTTACAGCTTAAGACCTTGGTGATTTTAAGTGAATAGTGTATTTTTTATAAGTGTTGCTGAGAGAGTACCCTGTTCTTAGTAGATACAATTTAATATTCTGTGGTGTATTTCTCATGAGAATTCCCATGTCTGCAAACAGTGTGGTACAGAGTAAACTCTCTCCATAGAGTAAATACTGTTTACAGTACCCACCTTTCTACTCATATCAACTTAAATTCTCAATATAGGTTTGGCGACTGTAAGACGTTTTATACAGATAAAGGCTGTCCATACTAGGCTATTAATTTTGGAAGAGACGTTGAGTATCTTGAGAAACTTGGCTTTCTCTGAACATTTGTACACAGATTGAAGACTGTGTGCAATAAGGGTTTCCCATATATCTATGGTTGATTGTTAATGTGAACTAGGCTATACATTTTTGTGTGGGATAAAGTCAATCTTGCTTGCTACACCCAAGAGAGTTGTATCTGTGATGGCATTAATGATGCTTCATATTATTTTGAGGTATTCTGTATTTACTTTCAGGCCTCTAATGCCATACTAGTTTATAAAGCAATGTGTGCAAAAGAAGCTTGGATGATGTAATCAGTGAAGTCATTTGAGATGTCATCAGTGATGTCATAAATGATGTCAATAAACATGTCATGAATGATTTTGTATGTGAGGTCATAAGCAGTGCATGGCGGGGCACAAGTTATAGTCAGCTCTGCTAACTATAACTAGTGAATTTCTATTATCTTTTATTTTAAAACGATAATGTTGTCACTGACATATCCACCTACCTGTTAACGTTACATTAACCTTTGTTTTTTTTTGTGAATTCTTAAAGATTTTTTTAAAATAAAAACAGATCTTTTTATCACACCTAACTGAAATGTTACTTTAACCTTTTTTTTGGTGAATCTCTCTCTCTCTTTCTCTCTCTCTACTGTATATATATATATATGAAACCTAGTAGGTAGTTATAGTTAGGACCTAGTTTCCATAGGAAAAATGTGTTTTTTGTTTTGCTAATAACTTTGGCACCGTTGATGAATCTTCATGAATTTTTCAAAAGTAGTTTACCACTTACTTCAGTTGCTGTCTTGAAAGTTTTAGCGTGATTCCTCAAGCAAGGGCTGAGAAAAATGGGGGAGGGGTCCCAAAATGCGTTTTCCCAATGCAATTTCTCAAAGGGTTTTAGACACGACTACAGCCCAACTGATGAACAGAATTAAACCAAATTTGGCAGAAAGCTAGATGTTGGTCTAGAAAGAGTGGTTTTTGTGATTTGGTGTAAATCTGTTCAGTAGTTTTTGAGCTATTAAAGGAAAAACAAATGTGGACATCGAGGGATGCGGAGCCATCACGAAGCCACCATGGCAGATTCACGGATTCATGTGCCACTGGCACTGCTATAATTGACTGGCCGCATTCTGAGTAGAACGTTGCGGTCGCCATTTTAGATATTGGGGAACAGTCCCAGGCTGTGAAAATTCCAATTAAATGTAATAGAAGGGGAAGGATAGAGGTACTCTGACCGCATGGGTGCAACATAGGGGTCTGTGAGGGACACCTGAAGAGCAAGACAATGGTCTGAAACAATTTTTTTTCTATGTGCGGGGATTTGCGGTTCTGCCACGACGGTCAGCACAATCCATTGTGTAACATCGCGGCGGATCCGCAAATCCGGTTGTAAAATTAAAAACAAAATATATGGACTCACAGACCCACTCAGACACTCTCACACCCACTCACAGATCTACTCAGACACTCTCACACTCACTCACAGACCCACTCAGACTCTCACATCCTCACAGACCCACTCAGACACTCACAGACCCACTCAGACACTAACATACCCACTCACAGACCTACTCAGATACTCACATACCTACTCACAGACCTACACAGACACTCACAGGCCCACTCAGGCACTCACACACCAACTCAGACACTCTCACACCCACTCACAGACCCACACAGATACTCACAGACTGACTCAGACACTAACACACCCACTCACATATCCACTCAGACACTCTCACACCTACTCAGATACTCACACACCCACTCACAGACCCACTTAGATACTCTCATACCCACTCAGACACACATAGACATTCACAGACCCACTCAGATACTAACACACCCACTCACAGACCCACACAGATACCCCCAGACCTATTGAGACACTAACACACCCACTCACACGCCGACTCAGACACTCTCATACCCATCCAGATACTCACACACCCACTCACAGACCCACTCAGGCACTCTCACACCCACTCAAAGACCCACTCAGACACTCTCATAACCATTCAGACACTCACATACCTATTCACAGACCCACTCAGATACTCACACACCTACTCACTGAACTACTCAAACTCATACAGAACCACTCAGATATTCTCACACCCACTAGACCAACTCAGTCACTCTCACACCCACTCAAAGACCCACTCAGACACTCTCACACCCACTCAGATGATCACACCGCTATTCACAAACCCACTCAGACACTCTCACTCAATCACAGACCCATTCAGACACTCTTACACCCACTCACAGACCCACTCAGATACTCACACACCCACTCACAGACCTACTTAGACACTCACAGACCCACTCACCCATACACAACTCATGAAGCCACTCACACCTATATAACCACTCACATACCCACTCACCCATACAGCTACTCATGCAGCCATTCAGTTACCTATACAGTCACTCACACATAACACACAGCCACTCACTCACCCATACAGGCACTGATCCAACAAGTCACTCAATCATACAGACACTCAAAGTCAGTCACTCATCAATACAGCCACTTACACATGTCCATTTACTCACCCATACAGCCACTCACACACCCACTGACACAGTGATACAACCCGAATGTAGCCTTACGGCTAGAGAGGTCGACCTCGAAGCTGGGGAACCGGGTTCGAGTCTCGGCAACGACGCTCAACATCCTGTGATTCTGGGCAAATCACTTAATCTCCCCACCCCTAACAAAAATGAATGTGTCCATCTGTAACAAAACTGGTGCTCTTGTAAAGCGCTCTGATACCTGATATCTTCGGGTCGAGTTTGTGCTATATAAAACTCTAAAAAAACACTCACCCATACAGCTATCATACATCCACTCACTCATATATACAGCCACTCACATACACCCACTCCCACTCACAGACCCACTCAGACACTCTCACACCTACTCACAGACCCACTCAGACATTCTCACACCCACTCACAGACCCACTCAGACACTCTCACACCCACTCATCGCTCCAGACAGACACTCACAGACCTACTCAGACACTAACACACCCACTCACATACCCACTCACACACCCGCTCAGATTCTCTCACACCCACTCACAGACGTACTCATATACCCACACACCCACTCACTGACACGCTCAGAAACTCTCACACCCACTCAAAGACCAACTCAGACACTCACATACATACACAAAGACCTATTCAGACATTTATACCCACTCACAGACCTACTCCGACACTCACACACCTACTCACAGACCCACTCTGACACTTACACACCCACTCACAGACCTACTCAGACACTCTCACAGCAACTCACAGAACCACTCAGACACTCTCACGCCTACTCACAGACCTACTCAGACACTTTCACACCCACTCACAGACCCACTCAGGTAATCTCACTCACAGATGCACTCAGACATTCCCACACCCACTCAGATACTCCCACACCTACTCACAGACCTACTCAGACACTCACAGACCCACTCACACACTCACCAATACACCACTCATGAAGCCACTCACTCACCTATATAACCACTCACATACCCACTCACTCACCCATACAGCTACTCATGTAGCCACTCAGTTACCCATACAGTCACTCGCACAGCCACTTACTCACCCATACAGGCCCTGACCCAACAAGTCACTCACTCATATAGCCACTCAGTCAGTCGCTCATCAATATAGCCACTTACAAATACCCACTTACTCACCCATACAGCCACTCACATACCCACTGACACAGCAATATAACCACTCACACTCACCAATACAGCTATCATACATCCATTCACTCATACATACATCCACTCACATACCCACCTACCCATACACCCACTCACACTCACAGACCCACTCAGACACTCTCACACCTACTCACAAACCCACTCAGGCACTCTCACACCCACTCACAGACCCACCCAGACACATATCTCCATGCAAAGACCACCCAGACACTCACACACCGACTCACAGACCCACTCAGACACTTACACACCCACTCACAGACCACTCAGACACTTATACACTCACTCACAGACCCACTCAAGCAGTCCCATACCCACTCACAGACCCACTCAGATATTCACATACCCACTCACAGATCTACTCAGACACTCACGCACCCAATCACAGACCCTCTAACACACTTACCCATACAACCACTCATGCAGGCATTCAGTAACCCATATAGCTACTCATGCAGCCACTCAGTTGCCCATACAGCCACTCATTCACCCATACTGGCAGTGACCCAACAAGTCGCTCACTCATACAGCCACTCAGTCAGTCACTCACCCATAAAAGCTACGTACACACACACACCTACTCACCCATATAGCCACTTACATACCCACTCATGTATCCATATAGCCACTCACACACCCACTCACTCACCCATACTGACACTCACACCCACCCACTGACACAGTGATACAACCACTCACACTCACTCACTCACTCACCCATATACCCACTCATACACCCACTCACTCACCCATACAGCAACTCACATACCCACTTACCCATACACCCACTCACAAACCAACTCACTCACTAACCCATACAGCCACTCAGACTCCCACTCAGACACCCATACAGCTACTCACATACCCACTCACACACCTACTAAACACCTAGTCAGACTAACATACATTTAGATATATAGCCACAGATATTCATTCATTCACAAATGAACATATAAATGTTCTTCTTTATACCAGAAAATGTGGTTCTAACTAAAACTGTTTATTTTGGAGGGTTTTGTATGTGTTTTTGTCTAACATTTTGGGAATTTTGTGGGTGTTTTTAATTTTTTTACAGGGACGTTATGTTTAGGACACATAGAGTTAAAAAAAACTTACAAATTAACTGAAAAAACCAAAGGTTACTGGGCCGTTACAGGTAGGCTCAGATTGTACATGTACAAAACCATAGAAATTCAGTAGCTAATAGTTACCTGAGCTAACTATAACTTATGCCCCCGCAATGGACTGCTTATGACCTCACATATTACATCACTCATGACATGATCAGTGACATCACTGATGACATCAATGATGACATCTCAAATGACATCACTGATGACATCATCCACAGAACCCCTCATCCCCCACTCACACTTCCATACAACCACTCAAACACCCACTCACTCATCCATAGAGCCACTCATACAGCCACTCACTCACTCTTACAGTCACTCACACAGCTACTCACTCACCCATACAGCTACTCACACAGCCACTCACTCACCCATACAGCCACTCAGTCACTCACTCACCCATACAGCTACTCACACACCCACTCACAAACCCTAACATTCACTTGTACACCCACTCAGACACTCAAAAACCACTAGTAAACTACCTCACAGAACCATACAGCCACTCACATACCCATTTACACTCAATAATCGAGCCATTCACACACCTAGCTACACACCCATAAAACCACTACACACCCACTCATAGAGCCATACAGCCAATCACACACCCACTCGCACACTCATACAGCCACTCACACCCACTCACCAACACATACAACAACTCACACACCCATCCTCTAAGGTTACAGGTTACAGTTACAAAAATAAAATTGAAAAATCTTAGAAATTCACTAAAAAAACAAAGGTTACAAGGACATTATAGTGAGGAAATAACATTAATAAACCTTAGAAAATCACTGAAAAAAACAACGGTTACAGGGATGTTATAGTAAGGAAATAGAATTTAAAAAATCCTTACAAATTCACTCAAACAACAAAAGGCTACAGGGCTGTTATAGTTAGGTTCAGTTTGTACAGGCACAAAACCATAGAAATTCAGAAGTTACAGTTACCTGAGGTAACTATAATTTACGCCCCGCAATGCACTACTTAAGACCACACATATTACATAACTCATAACATGGTCAGTGACATCACTGATGACATCTCAACTCCTAAACTACTGAACAGATTTACCCCAGATCACAAAAAGCACAATCTGTGGACCAAGCTCTAGCTTTCTGCCAAATTTGGTGAAATTCTATTCAGCGGGTTGGGCTATAGCCATGTCCAAAACTTGCAAAATCCCCATAGACATTGCATGGGGAAAAGTCACCCTCCCTTTTTCTCAGCCGCCGCTTGATGAAGCACCCCAAACCTTTCCACACAGCAGCTAAAGTGAGCGGCAAACTAGTTTTAAACATTTCAAGAAAATTCATCAAACGGCGCTAAAGTTATTGGCAAAACAAAAAATGCTTTGTCTATAGGAAAAGTTGGTCCAAACTTTAACTACTTACTATCACTAGTAGGATATATATGTATGTATATGTTTAGTGTATATATACATATATATGTATATATGTGTGTGTGTGTATGTGTATAGATATATATATATATATATATATATATATATGTATATATATATATATTCACTGAAAAACCATAGGTTTTAGGGACAGTTATAGTTAGTTGGACATTGCACTCGTACAAAACCCGTGAAATTCCCCGTTATAGTTAGTTCAGGTAACTATAACTCGCGCCCCGCAATGCACTGCTGATGACATCACATATTACATCACTCATGACATGGTCAGTGACATCACTGATGACATCTCAAATGACATCACTGATGACATCATCCAGTGACTGTGTGTTTCTGTAAAGTTTAAATATGTTTAATATATATAGGGAAAGGCGTATTGAAGAATGAGTGGGTGTATAAGTGTCTGAAAGGATGATTTAGTAGGTGCGTGACTAACTCTATAAGTGAGTGATTAAACGTATCTTACTGAATGCATGGGTTAGTGACTAAACTGGGTGAATGTCTGTATCCGTCTGTCTGTTGCTGTGTAAGTGGCTGCATGGGTTTGTGAATAGCTACATGAGTGTCTATATGAGTTATTGATTGGTTGTCTGAGTATCTGTATGTGTGCCTGAGTGTTTGTGTGGGTGGGGTGTGTGTGACTCTGTGCATAGATGTGTGAGTGGGTGATTCACTGGGTGGATGGTTTCAAGAGTGCATCTGTGATAGACTGTATGGGTGGGTAAGTGTGTGTAAGAGTGTGTTAGTGAGTGAATGTATGTCCCAGTGGTACATGTGTGAGTAACTACATATGTGAAAGGCAGTATATATGTGTGTTGGAGTATATAAATAGCTATAAGCGAGAGTGTGTGATTGTGAGAGTGACTGTATGGATGAGTGTGTGCTTGTATCAGAGATTGTATAAGAGCGTAAGAATGTGCTAGTATTTGTATGAGTAAGTGAGCTGGTGTGTGTATAACTGTATAGGTGAGTAAATGGGTGTGTGCTTAATTTTTGCATGACTGACTAGGTGTGTGAGTACCTCTATGGATGAGTGGCGGTGTGTGAGTGTTTATATAGGTTTATGAGTGCATATAATAGTCCTGTACTGAGTGACTATAAGTATGAGTGATTGTACGGGTGAGTGAGTAGATGTGTGTGTGTAGACCTAAGAATCAGTGAGTGTGTATATAGTAATTGGTGTTGGAGTGTCTATGGTTTTGACAATGGCAGTCTGTAATTTACAGTGGGTGTATCAAAAGTTATATTAGGGTGTGAGAAGATGCATCAAATTATCTTATGGATGATGTCATCAGTGATGTCATCAGTGATGTCATTTGAGATGTCATCAGTGATGTCACTGACCATGTCATGAGTGATGTAATATGTGACGTCATCAGCAGTGCATTGCGGGGGCGCGAGTTATAGTTACCTGAACTAACTATAATGGGGGAATTTCACGGGTTTTGTACGAGTGCAATGTCCAACTAACTATAACTGTCCCTAAAACCTATGGTTTTTCAGTGAATTTCTAAGGTTTTTTAAATGCTAATTTCTAACTATAACGTGCCTGAAACCTATGGTTTTTTCAGTGAATTTCAAAGGTTTTTAAATGCTAATTCCTAACTATAACATGTCTGAAACCTATGGTTTTTTCAGTGAATTTCAAAGGTTTTGTAAATGACAATTTTTAAATGTATTAATTGTTATATTTATTTTTTTGATACTGATTTACAACATTTTTTAAACTATTTATTTTTAGATATTTTATTTTTAAATTACATTGTAATTACATTATACATTACATTACAAAATATACTTTCTCAGAATGAATTACTTTAGTTTAAATACTTTGCAAATAGGCAATAGACTTTTAAGTACAGTAGTTACAGTTGTTGCAATGGGCAACACAATTTCAAAAACAATGCAACATTGAGCTCAATGTGAATTTCTAGTTAAATGCAATTAGTTACTTTATGGATTACTTTTCTAACCACAGGACTGGATCCTAGATTCAGTCCTGGGACATCTCCTGTAAACAGTTGAGTAAAAGCGTTTTGGTTACAGTAGTGATTTTTAAGGAATATTATTGTATTTTAAAAGTTGACAGAAACTTTTCACATAGAATCACCAATGTTATCCTATGGGAGGAAATTCACTTAGCAGGTAAGTAGTGTTATCGTTACTTTTTCTTACTCAGTGGTGGATTCTGGATCCAGCACTGGTGCATCTCCTGTAAACAGTTGAAAGAATGCGTTTAAGTCACACAGGCGATTTTTAAGGAATATTTGTAGTTTGTGAAAATTGACACTTTGAAACTTTTCTGCTGAAAACCAGACAATGGATTCCTATGGAAGGAAATTCAAGTTACTGGTAAGTACGGTTAGAATTACTTTTCAGGGTCAGTGCTGGGCTAAAAGATGAAGCACTGGGTTCTCTCCTGATAACAGGTGAGTAAATCGGAATTCATAGTTCGGCTGATTTTAGAGAAATATTATAAAGTTTCCAAAACTCCACACTTAGAAGAATTTCCAAGTGAAACCAGTCAATGTTAGCCTATGGAAGGAAATACAAGTTACTGGTAAGTACGGTTAGAATTACTTTTCAGGGTCAGTGCTGGGCTAAAAGATGCAGCACTGGGTTCTCTCCTGATAACAGGTGAGTAAATCGGAATTCGTAGTTCGGCTGATTTTAGAGGAATATTATAAAGTTCCAAAACTCCACACTTAGAAGAATTTCCAAGTGAAACCAGTCAATGTTTGCCTATGGAAGGAAATTCAAGTTACTGGTAAGTACGGTTAGAATTACTTTTCAGGATCAGTACTGGGCGCAAAGATGCAGCACTGAGGTCTCTCCTGATAACAGGTGAGTAAATCGGAATTCGTAGTTCTGCTTATTTTAGAGGAATATTTGTAAGTTTCAAAAATCAACACTTAGAAACTTTTTCAGCAAAAAGCAGGCAATGATATCCTATGGAAGGAAATTCAAGTTACTGGTAAGTACGGTTAAAATTACTTTTCAGGATCAGTACTGGGTTCAAAGATGCAGCACTGAGGTCTCTCCTGATAACAGGTGAGTAAATCGGAATTCGTAGTTCGGCTGATTTTAGAGGAATATTTGCACAATGGTGAATAAAGGGGTGGGGCCTGAGGATACATGTCTGCAAACACGCCCTGTGGCGCGTTTTAAGTTGGAGAATTAATTCCTCCCCAATGCCGAGGGTCCCTAGGGGCCAACTAGCCCACCAGGTACCTCCAGTATGCGCCAGAGAGCTGCATTGCAGAGAGGTGTTCAGAGGCCACGCCTCTTTTACAACACTCTGCAACGCAGCTCCGTGGTGCTTACTGGAGGTACCTGGTGGGCTAGTTGGCCCCCAGGGACCCTCAGGATTGAAGAGGATTTAATTCCCCATCTTAAAACACGCCACGGGTGTATGAGTATGAGTGATTGTACGGGTGAGTGAGTAGATGTGTGTGTGTAGACCTAAGAATCAGTGAGTGTTTATATAGTAATTGGTGTTGGAGTGTCTATGGTTTTGACAATGGCAGTCTGTAATTTACAGTGGGTGTATCAAAAGTTATATTAGGGTGTGAGAAGATGCATCAAATTATCTTATGGATGATGTCATCAGTGATGTCATCAGTGATGTCATTTGAGATGTCATCAGTGAGGTCACTGACCATGTCATGAGTGATGTAATATGTGACGTCATCAGCAGTGCATTGCGGGGGCGCGAGTTATAGTTACCTGAACTAACTATAACGGAGGAATTTCACGGGTTTTGTACGAGTGCAATGTCCAACTAACTATAACTGTCCCTAAAACCTATGGTTTTCAGTGAATTTCTAAGGTTTTTTAAATGCTAATTTCTAACTATAACGTGCCTGAAACCTATGGTTTTTTCAGTGAATTTCAAAGGTTTTTAAATGCTAATTCCTAACTATAACGTGTCTGAAACCTATGGTTTTTTCAGTGAATTTCAAAGGTTTTTTAAATGCTAATTCCTAACTATAACATGTCTGAAACCTATGGTTTTTTCAGTGAATTTCAAAGGTTTTGTAAATGACAATTTTTAAATGTATTAATTGTTATATTTATTTTTTTGATACTGATTTACAACATTTTTTTAAACTATTTATTTTTAGATATTTTATTTTGTAAATTACATTGTAATTACATTATACATTACATTACAAAATATACTTTCTCAGAATGAATTACTTTAGTTTAAATACTTTGCAAATAGGCAATAGACTTTTAAGTACAGTAGTTACAGTTGTTGCAATGGGCAACACAATTTCAAAAACAATGCAACATTGAGCTCAATGTGAATTTCTAGTTAAATGCAATTAGTTACTTTATGGATTACTTTTCTAACCACAGGACTGGATCCTAGATTCAGTCCTGGGACATCTCCTGTAAACAGTTGAGTAAAGCGTTTTGGTTACAGTAGTGATTTTTAAGGAATATTATTGTATTTTAAAAGTTGACAGAAACTTTTTCACATAGAATCACCAATGTTATCCTATGGGAGGAAATTCACTTAGCAGGTAAGTAGTGTTATCGTTACTTTTTCTTACTCAGTGGTGGATTCTGGATCCAGCACTGGTGCATCTCCTGTAAACAGTTGAAAGAATGCGTTTAAGTCACACAGGCGATTTTTAAGGAATATTTGTAGTTTGTGAAAATCGACACTTTGAAACTTTTCTGCTGAAAACCAGACAATGGATTCCTATGGAAGGAAATTCAAGTTACTGGTAAGTACGGTTAGAATTACTTTTCAGGGTCAGTGCTGGGCTAAAAGATGAAGCACTGGGTTCTCTCCTGATAACAGGTGAGTAAATCGGAATTCATAGTTCGGCTGATTTTAGAGAAATATTATAAAGTTCCAAAACTCCACACTTAGAAGAATTTCCAAGTGAAACCAGTCAATGTTAGCCTATGGAAGGAAATACAAGTTACTGGTAAGTACGGTTAGAATTACTTTTCAGGGTCAGTGCTGGGCTAAAAAATGAAGCACTGGGTTCTCTCCTGATAACAGGTGAGTAAATCGGACTTCGTAGTTCGGCTGATTTTAGAGGAATATTATAAAGTTCCAAAACTCCACACTTAGAAGAATTTCCAAGTGAAACCAGTCAATGTTAGCCTATGGAAGGAAATTCAAGTTACTGGTAAGTACGGTTAGAATTACTTTTCAGGATCGGTACTGGGCGCAAAGATGCAGCACTGAGGTCTCTCCTGATAACAGGTGAGTAAATCGGAATTCGTAGTTCTGCTTATTTTAGAGGAATATTTGTAAGTTTCAAAAATCAACACTTAGAAACTTTTTCAGCAAAAAGCAGGCAATGATATCCTATGGAAGGAAATTCAAGTTACTGGTAAGTACGGTTAAAATTACTTTTCAGGATCAGTACTGGGTTCAAAGATGCAGCACTGAGGTCTCTCCTGATAACAGGTGAGTAAATCGGAATTCGTAGTTCGGCTGATTTTAGAGGAATATTTGCACAATGGTGAATAAAGGGGTGGGGCCTGAGGATACATGTCTGCAAACACGCCCTGTGGCGCGTTTTAAGTTGGAGAATTAATTCCTCCTCAATCCCGAGGGTCCCTAGGGGCCAACTAGCCCACCAGGTACCTCCAGTATGCGCCAGAGAGCTGCATTGCAGAGAGGTGTTCAGAGGCCACGCCCTTTTTACAACACTCTGCAACGCAGCTCCGTGGTGCTTACTGGAGGTACCTGGTGGGCTAGTTGGCCCCAGGGACCCTCAGGATTGAAGAGGATTAAATTCCCCATCTTAAAACACGCCACGGGCCTGTTTGCACACATGTCACCTGAAGCCCCGCCCCCTCCCTTCACCACTGTGCAAACGCGCCCTGTGGCGCATTTTAAGTTGGGGGATTAAGTCCCCTTGAATCCTGAGGGTCCCTGGAGTCCAAGTAGCCCACCATGTACCTCCAAAAGCGCCACAGAGCTGCGTTGCAGAGAGGTGTAAAAGGGGCATGGCCTCTGTACACCTCTCTGCAACGCAGCCCCCTGGCGCATACTGGAGGTTCCTGGTGGGCTAGTTGGCCCCCAGGGACCCCCAGTATTTAAGTGGAATTTGTTCCCCATCTGCAAACACGCCGGGCGCGTTTGCAGAGTGGTAAAGGAAAGGGGCGGGGCCTGCGGCCCGATCGTTTTGTTTTTTTTTCCCCAAAGGGGGCTGTGTGGCCCCCTTCCTTTTTCCTATTTTTGGGCCCTGGGGACCCCATCCCCCAGGGCCTTACCCCTTTTTTTAATTAAACGGGAAGGGGGCCGCGTGGCCCCCTCCTGTGGCCGAATCCGGCCCGGGACCCCATCCCCGGGGCATGGCCACACTTTTAAATACATTTTTATGGAGGGGGCTGCGTGGCCCCCCTCCTCAGGCCTCCTTTTGCCCCGGGGACCCCATCCCCCGGGGCAGGCCTTTATTTTTTATTTACTTTTTTATTTATTTTTTATTATTTTTGGGGAGGGGGCCGCGTGGCCCCCCTCCCGAGCCACTACTTGCCCGGGGACCCCATCCCCGGGCGGGCCCTATCCTTTGGGGTCCGTGGGGGACCCCAACTCCCCACGGACCCTGCCGCTCCCCGCCTCCTGCGGGAGCCGGCATTGCTTTCCACATGGGGAGCTGCTAACATGCAGCTCCCCATGTGGAAAGCTATTTGCTTTGGATATTAGGCGAGAGCAGGTTTCCTGCTCTCGCTCTAATATCCAAAGCAGTTTGCTATGACAGGACGGGAGCCGCGAGGCTCCGCGTCCTGTCATAGCAAACTACAGTGTCCCGGGGGTAGGCACCCCGGGACACTGCAGGAGCCGGCCCTGGGGGTGGCGGTCCCCAGGGCCATTACAGGCTCCAGGAGGGGGCTGCGCGGCCCCCTCCCTCCATCGACAAAGCCCCGGGGAGGTGGTGGTCCCCGGGGCTCTGAGGGTCCGTAATGGACCCCCATATTGTAATTTTTAGTGCCCCGGGGAGGTGGCGGTCCCGGGGCATGTGGGGGCTCGAGCCCCCACACAGGTAATTTTTAAAAAAATAAAAAGAAGCCCCGGGGGTGGCGGTCCCGGGGCTGCGGGAGGCCAAGAGCCCTCCCGCACCATTATTTTTAAAGCCCCGGGGGTGGCGGTCCCCAGGGCTTGGGGGCCTTTGAGGCCCCCAAAATTAAATATAAACCCACCCCCCGCATGCCCCCGGGACTTGGCCCACCCGGGGGCAAAATAGCATCGAAGCGCGGGAGACCGCGCTTCAATTTATTTTTTTTGGGCGGGATTCGCGCACCCTAAGCACATCCCGCCAATTTTTTTTTCTTAAAAAATGCTTTTTTCTGCCCAGGGGGTCCTTGTGGGACCCCCTGAGCAGACCTAGGGGGTCAGGGTGTTTCTACCCTGCCCCCTTTGTGCGTTTTGCGCACTTGTTTCTTTTTTTCTCGGCGGGATCCGCGCCCCATAAGCGCATCCCGCCAATTTAAAAAAAAAATGCTTTTTCTGCCCAGGGGTCCTTGTGGGACCCCCTGAGCAGACCTGGGGGTCAGGGTGTTTCTACCCTGCCCCCTTTTTGTGCTTTGCGCACTAGAACCGAGGGACAAAATGGCTGCCAACACTTCCTGATTTGGAGTGTTGACAGCCAATTAGCATGCAGCTCGTGATCGGGAGGGTACGCGGACCCTACTCGGCCATAGATATGTGATTTTATTTGTGATTTTCTCAGAAACTACTGAACGGATTTACACCATTTAAGCAAAAGGCATGACACTGAACCAAGGGCTACCTCTTTGCCAAATTTGGTGTAATTCCGTTCAGCAGTTCGGGCTGTAGCTGCGACTAAAGGTTCCTATGGAAAAATGAATGGGGAAAACGCGTTTTGGGACCCCCCTTTTTTCTCGGCCCCCGCTTGACGAATCACCCCGAGACTTTCAGGATAGGAGTGGACCGGAGCGCCCCAACAAGTTGGAAACTTTCGGAAAGATTCGTCAACCGGCGCCAACGTTATTTCAAATAGAATGTTGCGGATTTCCTATGGAAAATAAGTCCTAACTATAACTATCTACTGGCGACCGCCAGTAGATAATATATATATATATGTTTCAATAATTCCACCGCTCGAATTCTTTATGAACCAATAATAAACAATAAACAAAACGGCACCACAGGGTTAGAATGTCCAGATTTTTTATTGTGATTTTCACCAACAGTGCATATTACACAGGGACAGTCGACGAGTTTTGGCGCTTGTCTTCCACAGGACCATAGAGTCCTGCCGTCTAGATTATCCTTTTAAAGTGCCCTTAACCTCAATCCATCACTACTTTTTACATTTGAAATAAAAACTAGACTGCACATCTTTTTGTATCTTTTTTGTCAAGTAACATCCGCCATTTTTGCGTATGTAATCCATGTTAAGTACACAAATTTTCGGTATTGAACTTGACTCAATTTCACGAACTATGCAGAACGTTACTTTTGGCTACTAATATGTTATTTGTTCTTATTTAAATTGATATCTCGTTTTTCTTCTGAATCCCAATCACAGTAAAGTACTTTTGATGAACACCTTCCCTGGAAAAATACTACTACAAAAGTTCACACCTCATTCATATTTTACAGTAAATAATTAAGTACTCTAAAACCAGAGCCAAAAGGGGGAGGGGGGAGAGAGCGCGAACAGGGAGGAAGAGAGCAATATTCATTCAATTATATATTAACAATACTATGTTTTTTATTTATTAAAAAGCTGTACGTTTTTTAGCAGCCAACCTGTGCAAACCGCATTGAAGTATAAAGTGCATTAGTGCAGCAGGACCACTTATTTAATACAATTGAAAAGCGGCATGTTATAATGTAAAGTGCTAGTGCCTTAGCAGTGGCTCTGTGCAACATTTTGCCAATAAAGCAGCATATTATAGTATAAAGTGCAAGTACATAAGCAGCTATTTTGTGCTTTGTCTATGGGAAATGTTGATCCTAACTTTAACTACTTATTGAGTATATATATATGAACCACCAATCCCGTTCCCTGGGTCACAGAACGGGTCTGACACAGCGCGAGTTTGCTCAAGGCGAGGCTTTATTTACCACCAGCAAGCACATTGGAAGGGGGTCCTCTAATTGCAGCAACTGGCAGACGCGTTTCGGCGGATGCCTTCTTCTGTGCCAATATTGTTGCTTAGAAAGTTCAAATAAAATTTCGCGGGAGTTCTTACGTGCTGGTTAGAGGGCTCTCATTGGCTCGTTGAAATCAGCATAGAGAGAGGACTGGGAAAGTTCCATAAGTAAGTACTTTCCTCTCTCTTCATGTTTTCCAATGTTAAAAACGTGCAAAAGATCCTGCCGATAAAAGTCACGATAGCCCAAACTCGCAAGCCTTGTCCAGTGACTGGCTCGTGCATCCGATAATGCACTGGCAGAACGCCAGCCGTTGTGCCATCCTTCCTTCGCACACGCAAGGTCACTGGAGGTTTGCCTCACCGAAGGCAAACTCTCTCCCCAATACCGCAATTGCTCACGGTCGGGGGGGCACCACGTTATGCAGTCCATGCACTTTCACCACCATTTGCCGGCAAGTCCGCGGTGCACCTGAACGAGAGGCGTGCCAGGATACAGAGCCGACCTCTGTCAAACATGAACCACCAATCCCCTTCCCTGGGTCACAGAACGGGTCTGACACAGCACGAGTTTGCTCAAGGCGAGGCTTTATTTACCACCAGCAAGCACATTGGAAGGGGGTCCTCTAATTGCAGCAACTGGCAGACGCGTTTCGGCGGATGCCTTCTTCTGTGCCAATATTGTTGCTTAGAAAGTTCAAATAAAATTTCGCGGGAGTTCTTACGTGCTGGTTAGAGGGCTCTCATTGGCTCGTTGAAATCAGCATAGAGAGAGGACTGGGAAAGTTCCATAAGTAAGTACTTTCCTCTCTCTTCATGTTTTCCGATGTTAAAAATGTGCAAAAGATCCTGCCGATAAAAGTCACGACAGCCCAAACTCGCAAGCCTTGTCCAGTGACTGGCTCGTGCATCCGATAATGCACTGGCAGAACGCCAGACGTTGTGCCATCCTTCCATATATTTATGTGTATAGTGGCAAAACTCAACAAACTCTGCCGGAAGAGCAGAGTTTACCATCCACCCCTATCAGAGAGTCACACACCCACCAACAGACCCACTCAGATACTCATATACCAACTTACAGCCCCACTCATACTCTCTCACACCCACTTACAAACCTACTCAGACACTCATACACACACTGAGACACTCATGCACTCACTCACACACTCAATGTCAAAGGTAAGTGTTACTGTTAGGAAATAAAATTCAAAGAACCTTACAAATTCATTGAAAAAAATAAAGATTACAGGGATGTTATCGTAAGGAAATAGAATTTTTAAAAAACTTACAAATTCAGTTAAAAACCCAAAGGTTACAGGGAAGTTAGAGTTAGGAAATAGAATATAAAAAAAACTTAGATATTCACTGGAAAAAAACAAAGGTTACAGGGACGTTATAGTTAGGCTCAGATTTCACTCATACAAAACCAGGCTCAGGTTGTACAAGGACAAAACCACAGAAATTCAGAAATTCAGCAGTTACAGTTACCTGAGCTAACTATAACTTACGCCCCCGCAATGCACTACTCATGACCTCACATATTACATCACTCATGTCATGGTCAGTGACCTCACAGATGACATCTCAAATGAAATCACTGATAAGACCACTGATGACATCATCCAGTGACTCTGAGTGTTTTCTAAAGGTTTTTGTTTGTTAAACGTATATACTAAGGTACCACAAAAGTTAAATTAGTATACTTTGTGTACTACTAATGAATGATTCCTTTTTTAACATAGTTTATGTGAGTTGCTGTGTGACTGTGTGTATCCGTGTGTGAGTGGGTATCTGAGTGACTGTACAGGTGTGTGAGTGGGTGTGTAAGTGGCTGTATGGGTGTATTAGTGAGTGTCTGAGTTGCTGTGGGGTGACTCAGTGGCTGTGTAAGTGGCTGTATTGGTGAGTGAGTTGGTGTGTCTGTGGCTGTATGGGTGGGTGAGTGAGTGGCTGTGTGGGAGCTGTATGGGTGGGTGAGTGGGTGTGTCAGTGACTATATGAGTGAGTGAGTGGGTGTCTGAATGGCTGTATGAGTGAGTGACTTGGTGTGTAAGTGGCTGTATGGGTGAGTGAGTGGCTGTTTGAGTGAGTGTTTGATTAGGTGTGTTGGTGTGTGAGTGGCTGTATGGAAGAGTGAGTGTCTGTGGGATTGGCTGGATGGGTGAGTGAGTGGCTGTGTGTTTGGCTGTATGGATGTACAAATGGGTATGTAAGTGGTTGTGCGGGTGTGTGTGTTGACCTATATCTTTGGCGCAGTTTGATGAATCTTCACGAATGTTTCCAAAAAAAAGTGTCATAGTGAGTCTTGTTGTGCATTGAAAGTTTTGGGGTGATCCGAGAAGTGGGGGCCAAGAAAAAGGGGGGGCAAAAAAGTGACTTCCCATGTTAATTCCCAAGGGACTTTTACAAACGCCTGCAGCCCGAACCGCTTGACGGAATTACACCGATTTTGGCAGGAAGGTAGATTTTGGTTCGCAGATCATGCTTTCAGTCATCCAGTGTAAATCCATTCAGTAGCTGTTGAGGAATTTAAGGAAACAAAATTAGGATATCTGTGGCCGCTGCTAATTCGCGATGATTTCGTGATCAATAGTGAATGCGTGCGCCAACAGGAAGGCCGCTATTGGCTGGCCGCAACCTGAGCAGAGAGTTCCGACCACCATTTTACATCATCACAGTAGTCACCGGGGCTGAAAGAAAGTGGCATAAGGGGTCAGGTTGCATGCGCCCTGACCTCATGAGAGGAGTATAGGGGTGTTTGTAGAACCCCTTATGAGTATAATATACTGAAAGAATGTTTTTTTTTGCCTCTTGCCTTATCTGCTGTGGCCGTCAGCGGAGCCTCCCATGTAACATTGCGACGAATTTGTGATTATACGTCACAAGGAATTTGTGAATATCACTGGAAAAAATATGCTTTTACATCCACCGTCAGTTTCACTTAGGCACTCACACACTCACTCAGCCATCCACTCTGAGACTGATGCTCCCACTGTAATGAACTCAGATATTCATGAACCCACTCACAGACCCACTTACACACTCATGCACTCACTCACAGACCCACTCAGAAACTCAAGCACCCACTCATAGACCCACTCATGGACCCACTCAGAAACTTATGCACCCAAAGACTCACTCAGAGACTCACACCCACAAACCTACTCTGATTTTAATGCACCCACTCACAGACCCAATCAGACACTCATGCACCCACTCACAGACCTACTCAGAGATTCACACACCCAGTCACAGACCCACTCAGAGACTGATACATCTACATCCTTGTGTTTGATTTGTTCGCCCTAAGTTGGCAGGGTATGCCCAGACGTGGGTCCCTTGCTCACTTTGCCACTGGATTCAAGCTAGCCTGGCTGATGAGGGCTGTTAGCCCGAAACCGTTTTTTCCAGGATGCTTAATTCCAGTCCAGGGAAGACATGGCTTGGCAGTTCGGTCTGGACTGTTCCCATGAGGCACAGGGTCAAGACTGATTTGCATATAGCTATGTCTGAACTGGGGTGGCAAAGTGAGCTAAAGAATGATGATGGATTCAACCCAGATCTGTGACTGGGGTTGAGTGTTTGAAAAGTTTCAGCACTCCATCCATTATCTCCTTGTGTTTGATTTGTTCGCCCTAAGTTGGCAGGGTATGCCCAGACGTGGGTCCCTTGCTCACTTTGCCACTGGATTCAAGCGAGCCTGGCTGATGAGGGCTGTTAGCCCGAAACCGGTTTTTCCAGGATGCTTGATTCCGATCCAGGGAAGACATGGCTTGGCAGTTCGGTCTGGACTGTTCCCATGAGGCACAGGGTCAAGACTGATTTGCATATTGCTATGTCTGAACTGGGGTGGCAAAGTGAGCTAAAGAATGATGATGGATTCAACCCAGATCTGTGACTGGGGGTGAGTGTTTGAAAAGTTTCAGCACTCTGTCCATTATCTACTTGTGTTTGATTTGTTCACCCTAAGTTAGCAGGGTATGCCCAGACGTGGGTCCCTTGCTTACTTTGCCACTGGATTCAAGCTAGCCTGGCTGATGAGGGCTGTTAGCCCGAAACCAGTTTTTTCCAGGATGCTTGATTTCGGTCCAGGGAAGACATGGCTTGGCAGTTCTGTCTGGACTGTTCCCATGAGGCACAGGGTGAAGACTGATTTGCATATAGCTATGTCTGAACTGGGGTGGCAAAGTGAGCTAAAGAATGATGATGGATTCAACCCAGATCTGTGACTGGGGGTGAGTGTTTGAAAAGTTTCAGCACTCCGTCCATTAGCTCCTTGTGTTTGATTTGTTCGCCCTAAGTTGGCAGGGTATGCCCAGACGTGGGTCCCTTGCTCACTTTGCCACTGGATTCAAGCTAGCCTGGCTGATGAGGGCTGTTAGCCCGAAACCGTTTTTTTCCAGGATGCTTGATTCCGGTCCAGGGAAGACATGGCTTGGCAGTTCGGTCTGGACTGTTCCCATGAGGCACAGGGTCAAGACTGATTTGCATATAGCTATGTCTGAACTGGGGTGGCAAAGTGAGCTAAAGAATGATGATGGATTCAACCCAGATCTGTGACTGGGGGTGAGTGTTTGAAAAGTTTCAGCACTCCGTCCATTATCTCCTTGTGTTTGATTTGTTCGCCCTAAGTTGGCAGGGTATGCCCAGACGTGGGTCCCTTGCTCACTTTGCCACTGGATTCAAGCTAGCCTGGCTGATGAGGGATGTTAGCCCGAAACCGGTTTTTTCCAGGATGATTGATTCCGGTCCAGGGAAGACATGGCTTGGCAGTTCGGTCTGGACTGTTCCCATGAGGCACAGGGTCAAGACTGATTAGCATATAGCTATGTCTGAACTGGGGTGGCCAAGTGAGCTAAAGAATGATGATGGATTCAACCCAGATCTGTGACTGGGGGTGGGTGTTTGAAAAGTTTCAGCACTCCGTCCATTATCTCCTTGTGTTGGATTTGTTCGCCCTAAGTTGGCAGGGTATGCCCAGACGTGGGTCCCTTGCTCACTTTGCCACTGGATTCAAGCTAGCCTGGCTGATGAGGGCTGTTAGCCCGAAACCGGTTTTTTCCAGGATGCTTGTTTCCGGTCCAGGGAAGACATGGCTTGGCAGTTCGGTCTGGACTGTTCCCATGAGGCACAGGGTCAAGACTGATTTGCATATAGCTATGTCTGAACTGGGGTGGCAAAGTGAGCTAAAGAATGATGATAGATTCAACCCAGATCTGTGACTGGGGGTGAGTGTTTGAAAAGTTTCAGCACTCCGTCTATTATCTCCTTGTGTTGGATTTGTTCGCCCTAAGTTGGCAGGGTATGCCCAGACGTGGGTCCCTTGCTCACTTTGCCACTGGATTCAAGCTAGCCTGGCTGATGAGGGCTGTTAGCCCGAAACCGGTTTTTTCCAGGATGCTTGATTCCGGTCCAGGGAACACATGGCTTGGCAGTTCGGTCTGGACTGTTCCCATGAGGCACAGGGTCAAGACTGATTTGCATATAGCTATGTCTGAACTGGGGTGGCAAAGTGAGCTAAAGAATGATGATGGATTCAACCCAGATCTGTGACTGGGGGTGGGTGTTTGAAAAGTTTCAGCACTCCGTCTATTATCTCCTTGTGTTGGATTTGTTCGCCCTAAGTTGGCAGGGTATGCCCAGACGTGGGTCCCTTGCTCACTTTGCCACTGGATTCAAGCTAGCCTGGCTGATGAGGGCTGTTAGCCCGAAACCGTTTTTTTCCAGGATGCTTGTTTCCGGTCCAGGGAAGACATAGCTTGGCAGTTCGGTCTGGACTGTTCCCATGAGGCACAGGGTCAAGACTGATTTGCATATAGCTATGTCTGAACTGGGGTGGCAAAGTGAGCTAAAGAATGATGATAGATTCAACCCAGATCTGTGACTGGGGGGTGAGTGTTTGAAAAGTTTCAGCACTCCGTCCATTATCTCTTTGTGTTTGATTTGTTCGCCCTAAGTTGGCAGGGTATGCCCTTACATGGGTCCCTTGCTCACTTTGCCACTGGATTCAAGCTAGCCTGGCTGATGAGGGCTGTTAGCCCGAAACCGGTTTTTTCCAGGATGCTTGATTCCGGTCCAGGGAAGACATGGCTTGGCAGTTCGGTCTGGACTGTTCCCATGAGGCACAGGGTCAAGACTGATTTGCATATAGCTATGTCTGAACTGGGGTGGCAAAGTGAGCTAAAGAATGATGATGGATTCAACCCAGATCTGTGACTGGGGGTGAGTGTTTGAAAAGTTTCAGCACTCCGTCCATTATCTCCTTGTGTTTGATTTGTTCGCCCTAAGTTGGCAGGGTATGCCCAGACGTGGGTCCCTTGCTCACTTTGCCACTGGATTCAAGCTAGCCTGGCTGATGAGGGCTGTTAGCCCGAAACCGGTTTTTTCCAGGATGCTTGATTCCGGTCCAGGGAAGACATGGCTTGGCAGTTCGGTCTGGACTGTTCCCATGAGGCACAGGGTCAAGACTGATTTGCATATAGCTATGTCTGAACTGGGGTAGCAAAGTGAGCTAAAGAATGATGATGGATTCAACCCAGATCTGTGACTGGGGGTGAGTGTTTGAAAAGTTTCAGCACTCCGTCCATTATCTCCTTGTGTTTGATTTGTTCACCCTAAGTTGGCAGGGTATGCCCAGACGTGGGTCCCTTGCTCACTTTGCCACTGGATTCAAGCTAGCCTGGCTGATGAGGGCTGTTAGCCCGAAACCGTTTTTTTCCAGGATGCTTGATTCCGGTCCAGGGAAGACATGGCTTGGCAGTTCTGTCTGGACTGTTCCCATGAGGCACAGGGTCAAGACTGATTTGGATATAGCTATGTCTGAACTGGGGTGGCAAAGTGAGCTAAAGAATGATGATGGATTCAACCCAGATCTGTGACTGGGGGTGGGTGTTTGAAAAGTTTCAGCACTCTGTCTATTATCTCCTTGTGTTGGATTTGTTCGCCCTAAGTTGGCAGGGTATGCCCAGACGTGGGTCCCTTGCTCACTTTGCCACTGGATTCAAGCTAGCCTGGCTGATGAGGGCTGTTAGCCCGAAACCGGTTTTTTCCAGGATGCTTGTTTCCGGTCCAGGGAAGACATGGCTTGGCAGTTCGGTCTGGACTGTTCCCATGAGGCACAGGGTCAAGACTGATTTGCATATAGCTATGTCTGAACTGGGGTGGCAAAGTGAGCTAAAGAATGATGATAGATTCAACCCAGATCTGTGACTGGGGGGTGAGTGTTTGAAAAGTTTCAGCACTCCGTCCATTATCTCTTTGTGTTTGATTTGTTCGCCCTAAGTTGGCAGGGTATGCCCAGACATGGGTCCCTTGCTCACTTTGCCACTGGATTCAAGCTAGCCTGGCTGATGAGGGCTGTTAGCCCGAAACCGGTTTTTTCCAGGATGCTTGATTCCGGTCCAGGGAAGACATGGCTTGGCAGTTCGGTCTGGACTGTTCCCATGAGGCACAGGGTCAAGACTGATTTGCATATAGCTATGTCTGAACTGGGGTGGCAAAGTGAGCTAAAGAATGATGATGGATTCAAACCAGATCTGTGACTGGGGTGAGTGTTTGAAAAGTTTCAGCACTCCGTCCATTATCTCCTTGTGTTTGATTTGTTTGCCCTAAGTTGGCAGGGTATGCCCAGACGTGGGTCCCTTGCTCACTTTGCCACTGGATTCAAGCTAGCCTGGCTGATGAGGGCTGTTAGCCCGAAACCGTTTTTTTCCAGGATGCTTGATTCCGGTCCAGGGAAGACATGGCTTGGCAGTTCGGTCTGGACTGTTCGCATGAGGCACAGGGTCAAGACTGATTTGCATATAGCTATGTCTGAACTGGGGTGGCAAAGTGAGCTAAAGAATGATGATGGATTCAACCCAGATCTGTGACTGGGGGTGAGTGTTTGAAAAGTTTCAGCACTCCGTCCATTATCTCCTTGTGTTTGATTTGTTCGCCCTAAGTTGGCAGGGTATGCCCAGACGTGGGTCCCTTGCTCACTTTGCCACTGGATTCAAGCTAGCCTGGCTGATGAGGGCTGTTAGCCCGAAACCGTTTTTTTCCAGGATACTTGATTCCGGTCCAGGGAAGACATGGCTTGGCAGTTCGGTCTGGACTGATCCCATGAGGCACAGGGTCAAGACTGATTTGCATTTGGCTATGCCTGAACTGGGGTGGCAAAGTGAGCTAAAGAATGATGATGGATTCAACCCAGATCTGTGACTGGGGGTGAGTGTTTGAAAAGTTTCAGCACTCTGTCCATTATCTCCTTGTGTTTGATTTGTTCGCCCTAAGTTGGCAGGGTATGCCCAGACGTGGGTCCCTTGCTCACTTTGCCACTGGATTCAAGCTAGCCTGGCTGATGAGCGCTGTTAGCCCGAAACCGGCTTTTCCAGGATGCTTGATTCCGGTCCAGGGAAGACATGGCTTGGCAGTTCGGTCTGGACTGTTCCCATGAGGCACAGGGTCAAGACTGATTTGTATATAGCTATGTCTGAACTGGGAGTGGCAAAGTGAGCTAAAGAATGATGATGGATTCAACCCAGATCTGTGACTGGGGGTTAGTGTTTGAAAAGTTTCAGCACTCTGTCCATTATCTCCTTGTGTTTGATTTGTTCGCCCTAAGTTGGCAGGGTATTCCCAGACGTGGGTCCCTTGCTCACTTTGCCACTGGATTCAAGCTAGCCTGGCTGATGAGCGCTGTTAGCCCGAAACCGGTTTTTTCCAGGATGCTTGATTCCGGTCCAGGGAAGACATGGCTTGGCAGTTCGGTCTGGACTGTTCGCATGAGGCACAGGGTCAAGACTGATTTGCATATAGCTATGTCTGAACTGGGGTGGCAAAGTGAGCTAAAGAATGATGATGGATTCAACCCAGATCTGTGACTGGGGGTGAGTGTTTGAAAAGTTTCAGCACTCCGTCCATTATCTCCTTGTGTTTGATTTGTTCGCCCTAAGTTGGCAGGGTATGCCCAGACGTGGGTCCCTTGCTCACTTTGCCACTGGATTCAAGCTAGCCTGGCTGATGAGGGCTGTTAGCCCGAAACCGGTTTTTTCCAGGATGCTTGATTCCGGTCCAGGGAAGACATGGCTTGGCAGTTCGGTCTGGACTGTTCCCATGAGGCACAGGGTCAAGACTGATTTGCATATAGCTATGTCTGAACTGGGGTGGCAAAGTGAGCTAAAGAATGATGATGGATTCAACCCAGATCTGTGACTGGGGGTGAGTGTTTGAAAAGTTCCAGCACTCCATCCATTATCTCCTTGTGTTTGACTGATACATCTACTCACAGATCCACTCAGACACTCCTGGACTCACTAAGAGATCCAATCATATTCTCAAGCAGTCACTCAGAGACCCATCCAGACACTCATGCACTCATTCACAGACCCATTAATATTCTGACACAGTCACTAACAGACTCAGATACTCATACACTCACTCAGAGATCTACTGAGTCATGCATCCACTCACAGACACCATCATGGGCTAAGACACCCACTCACAGACCCATTCAGAAACTGACACACCCCCTCACAGGCCCACTCAGAGACTCATGCACCCAGTGACGCACCCACTCAGAGATTGACACGCCCACTGAAATACCCACCCAGACACTGACGTACCTACTCACAGACGCAGTCATACACTCACACACCCACTCACAGACCCATTTAGAAATGTATGCACACATGCAAAGACTCACTCACCCACCCACAGACAGGTCCACTCTGAGTTTCATGCACCCACTAACAGACTCACTCAGAGACTCATACTCCTACTCACAGACCCACTCAGAGACTGATGCATCCACTCACAGACCCACTCAGCCAGTAATCCACCCACTCACACACCCAGTGAGACACTTATACAGTCACTCATTCAGATAGTCACACACCCATTAACACACCCACTGAGGCACTCATGCAGTCACTCACATACTCACTCTCAAATATTACAGGTAACAGTTACAAATTAAAATTTAAAAACCTTAGAAATTCACTGGAAAAAAACCAATGGTTACAGAGACGTTATAGTAAGGAATTTGAATTTAAAAAGGCTTAGAAATTCACTGAAAAAAACAAAGGTTACAGGGACGTTCTAGTTAGGCTCACATTTCACTCGTACAAAACCAGAGAAATTCAGCAATTATAGTTACCTGAGCTAACTATAACTTACACCCCCGCAATGCCCTGCTTATGACCTCACATATTACATCACTCCCTCTCTGCTCTTAACCTCCCCAACCAATCTATTTCCAACCACCCCAACCAATCTATTTCCATGAGCTCTGTCCAAATAAACACCTTATCCCAACAACAACGGAAAACTACCCCCCTCTGCAAGGATTCAGATACTACATCCCCCGCCTCTAGCCATCTCCCCTCTCCTGATCTCTGTGTCCCCAGTCTCTCTTCCCCCCATATCCCTCTGATTACGGACCCTCCTGTCCCCCTCGCAACCATCCCTGTGATCCTTGGAACTAACAGAATGCCTTCCTCCCCAGCCTCTCCCAGGCTGCCTCCGCAACGTACCACTATCCATACTATCCCCCCTCCCAAAACCAATCCTAAACCCCTTACCTGCATGCTGGTTAACTGCCGCTCTGCTGCGTGTCATGCGATCGAAATTTCGGAAACTATCCTTCGTGAAAACATTGACATCGCCTTCCTAACTGAAACTTGGCTCAATGACCACTCTTCTTCCATTCTTGACCTGCTCTCTCCCCCTGGCTACTCCATCCTCAGGAAAGATAGACCTGGCAAAATCGGAGGTGGTCTTGCCATAATCTATAAAAATGAACTACAACTCTCACTTGTGCAGAGCTCTGTTCATTCTACTTTTGAATACCTCGGAGCAGAACTTCGAGTCCATGGTACCCCACCAATTCGCCTTCACAACATCTACCACCCCCCCACTGACTCACTTCCCTTTGTAGAAGAATTGGCCGACCTTCTTTCTCAATCCTCGCTTTCCAATTCTAAAACCTCTTCCTCGGGGATTTTAACCTCCATTGGAACAAAAAGGAAGATCCTATGATTAACCTCCTTACAGATCTACATGATATTAATGACCTGAAACAACTCTGCCATGCGCCTACTCACTCAAAAGGAGCCACGCTGGATGCTATCATTACAAGCCCTGATTTAGCCTCCCTTTCCTCCATCGTTCCCATCGACTGGTCTGACCATCACCTCATCCTTTTCACGATCTCTAACACTATGCTACCCCCTCCCCCCAAAACCTTCAAACAGAAGAAATTGACTAGAAACTTCCATCTCATACCCCCGGGCGAACTTGAGAATAAAGTCAAAGTGCAACTCCGGCTTCCTCCTCCTTCCCAAAATGCTAATGACCTCACTGAGCACTTTAATAAATCCATCACGGTTGTCCTTGACCAAATTGCTCCAGCCAAACTTAAACTTCAGAAAAACACCTCCTCCAAATCCTGGTTTAATACGGATCTCAACAATGAGAGTCGCGCCCTTAGGTCGACGGAACGCATTTGGAGACAAAACGCTTCGCCCACAAATCTCGCCCTACTCAGATCCGCCAGGTTCAATTACAAAAAGCATATCCTCAATACCAAGGCTGCCTTCTTCCGCTCACAACTGGACCGGGCCAAAAATAGACCCAGGGAACTATTCAGCATGATTAAAAACCAAACCACCGCTGCCCCCCAAGATGACGGTCACTATTGAGAGATGTGAAGAAATTGCTAACTTCTTCTCTGAAAAAATCTCCAAAATTGATCACTCCTTCGCCCTAACACCCCTTCCACATCGCCCTCAACCCCCCAAGACTCTTCCTCCAATCCTCCGGCCCACTTAACACTCCCACATGACCCTTCATCTCTGCCTCTAGTCGTCTCTCTTCCTGAATCCGACCTCACCAAACTTGAAAATAAAAATAATGCTTCCTGGCTTCACTTCCATCCAGTTACTGAGCTCGAAGTCCTCAACGTCATTGCCAGACTTAAACCTTCCTCTCACTCCAGAGACCCACTCCCTGCCAACCTTGTCCAAGATTTAAAACACATCATTGCCCCGTTCTGGACCTCTATCATCAACTCCTCCTTTGCCACGGGTTGTGTCCCGGTCTCCCTGCAACTCGGACAAATCACTCCCATCCTCAAAAATTCTGCTGCTGACCCTAATGACCTTAATAATCTTCGGCCAATCTCTAACCTTCCTCTTCTCTCTAAAGCCCTTGAAAAATGTGCCCTGCGCCAGCTAGACACACACATCGACACATTCAATCTGCTGGACTCTTTGCAATCAGGTTTCAGAAAGGGCTGTAGTACAGAAACGACCATGCTCAATATAATTGACGACATTCATCACTCCTCGACAAGGGCGAGTCCTCCCTTCTCATTCTCCTTGATCTCTCTTCAGCTTTCGATACTGTGAATCACTCTACGTTACTCAACACTCTTAAAGATCGTTTTGGCCTCAACGGATCAGTTCTTAAATGGTTCTCCTCCTTCTTTCAACACAGAACCCAGCAAATCAAAATTCACGGCTGCCTTTCTAAACCTTTGCCTGTCTCACTGGGTGTCCCACAGGGCTCTATTCTCTCTCCCTCTCTTTTCAACCTCTTTATGGAACCCCTCACCCTTATTCTTAAGCATGCGGGAATCAAGTATCACCTCTACGCCGATGACACTCAACTTTATCATAAGATTCAATCCCGCGCTGACGTGCTACACCTCAATGACGCCTTGACTAAGATCCAATCCTGGTTCCACTACAACCACCTCTAACTCAACCCTAAAAAAACTGAAATCATTCTTTTCTCCCCTAAAAAACAGCTCGCTCCCCATCCAAACCTGGATCTCTGACCTTACAGCGCTCAACTGCTCTCTCACCTTATCCAACTCAGTTAAATCCCTCGGAATTAACATTGACCAGAACCTCTCTCTCATCTCCCACATAAAAAACTCGGCCAAAAGCGCTCTCTTCACTCTCTTTCACCTCAAGAAATTAAAACCCTTCATCCCTGCTGATGACTTTAGATCAGCTGTCCAATCACTGGTCCTGTCCAAAATCGACTATGGTAACGCCATTCTCTCTGGAACACCTAAAGTCCACCTAGCCCCAATCAAATCTGTTCTTAACCTTGCTGCTGGGCTCATTACCGACCTCAAACGGTTCGATCACATCTCCCCTACCCTTAAAGCCCTCAACTGGCTCCCTATTGAAGGCAGATCTACCTACAAGACCGCCTGCATTACACACAAAGCCCTGCATCAACACACCCCTCTGTATCTCGCAGACAAACTATTCAAAGCGGGCTGCTCTCGAACACTGAGGAGCTCAAACTCACTCGTTCTTGTCCCTCCTCTGTTAAACAAGAAATCTACTCAATCACGCTCCTTCTCTGGAAATGCGCCTACCATCTGGAATGCACTCCCTAAAGAACTTCGTTGCAACCCCTCCTACTTCAGCTTCAAAAAAGACCTCAAACTTCACCTTCTCGAAAATTCTGGGGCCCTTAACCCCTTCCCTGGGCACATACTCCAACCCGGCCGCCTACTGTTTTAGGCTCCCCCTTCTGACCTCCCGACGCCCTTTCTCCAGCCCCTTTTCCACCTCTCACTTTTCTTCGCCCTCTATCTCACTAATTCTTTTCATAGGCCCTGCTTGATGTACTTGATATTTCCCTACCCCCCTCACAGCCTCTCTCCACTCTTACATCCTGCCCCCCGCTTCTCTATCCCCCCTTGCTCCACGACTACCTCTCTTCTCTCGACTTGCTGCTGATCATCTCAATTTGCTGTAATTCTGATCTTTTAATTGAGTTGACATCTATTGTTTTAATTGGACTTGAATGTTACCTCATTGTATTTTTTTTGTTATTTCCATATCTACTCATGCAACCCTTGTAAAGCGCTCTGATACCCCTGGGTCCAGCCAGCGCTATATAAAACCTTTAAAATAAAAAAATTAAAAAATCACTCATGACATGGTCAATAGTCACATGGTCACTCAATGGCATGGCCCCCCTCCCCTTCAGTTTTGATAGTGTCCCTGGGGGATGGGGTCCCTGGAGCCTAACAAGGCTTGGAGAGGGGGGCTATGTGGCCCCTGCCACTTTAATTTTAATAGTGGCCCTGGGAGATGGGGTCCCTGAGGCCTAACAAAGCTGGGAGAGGGGGCCCATGTGGTCCCCTTCCCCTTTGATTCTAATAGTGGCCCTAAGGGATGGGGTCCCTAGGGCCTAATAAAGCCTGGGGAGAGGGCCACACAGTCCCCCTCCCCTTTAATTAAAAAAAGGCCCTGGGGGTGGTACCCCCTGGGCCTAATAAGGCTCGTGGAGGGGGGCTATGTGGCCCCTCTCTCCTTTTAAAAAAAAGCCTGGGGGATGGGGTCCCCAGGGCCTAAGGAGGCTTGGGGAGTGGGGCCACGTGGCCACCTCTCTTTTAAAATATATATTCCCTTATGGATGGGGTCCCATGGTCCATAATAGGTTTAGGGAGGGGGTCCACGTGGCCCCACTCCTTTTTTAAAAAAGGTCCTGGGGTCCCCAGGGCCAGGTCCTGTGGCCAACCCTGGCCGCACATGGCTGAAGGCCATGTGGAGTTGGCTGCTCATGGGGGGGTGGTGGTCAGAGGGCATGGCCACCGACCAGGTTTTGTGGGCAACTCCCCAGTGTGCATGGCCAAAGACCATGCGCAGTGTGGGGTTGGCTGCATGTGAGGGACTGCAGGGCCTGGCCTCAGGCTATGTCCTGTGGCCAACCCCCGCAGTGCACAACCAAATGCCCTGTGCTGCGTGGCATTAGATGCATTCGGAGAGGTTGGCCACAGGCCCTGTAGCCAACCACCCAATGAGCACAGCTAGGGGCCGCACTCAGCAGCAGGGGGTTGGATTAACGTATGCTGATTAAATATAACTTACTATTTTTTAAAAACTAGAAATTCACTGAAAAAACAAAGGTTCTAGTAACGTTATAGTTAGGTGAAATGTTCAGTAACAACGTAACATTTTAAACTCTAAAAACCACTTAAATTCAGTAGTTATAGTTATAGTTATCTCAGTAACTATAACTTGCGCCCTTTCCATGCACTGCTAATTACTCCACATATTACATCACTCATGACATCTTCTTTAACATCAATGATAATATCACTGTGCATGGTGGCGGCGCAAGTTATAGTTACCTTAGTGCACGCTTTACAGTTGCTTGAGATAACTATAACTGGTGAATTTCAGTGATTTTTAGAGTTTAAGATGTTATGTTATTACTAAACATTTCACCTACCTAGAAAGTTACTTTAACCTTTGTTTTTTTCAGTAAGTATATATATATATATAAAAAAAAATTCCATCAAAAGTGCCCATCCGAGCAAGGACGCACTCACTTGCAGATGAAACCATCCGGTTTATTTCCATAGAAAACCAGCATAGGCATATCAAGTTACATCCAGCCTGACGTGTTTCGAGGTACAACCCTTAATCATAGGCCATGCGACACGCAGAAGGCTCCAATTGACTCATTTAAATACATGCCTCGCCCCTAGTGGGCCACGTGAATAAGTTTGAATTACAATGCATGTCGGGCTTAGTAGTCTTCAATTGGAGTATTCCTCTCCTTTTAGTAAGTTCTGCGTGATCGCACACAATTATAAAATCCATTATTAACCCTGAGTGGGCCCCAGTATGTCTCCGGTTTTTATTGTCCTCATCCGCAGTGCTGTATGACATATTGGCACAGTTCCAAGTCACAGCCTCTTATCAAGATTGAAGATGGTGCCGCCCTTCACGGCATTGCTGCCGTGTAACATTTTTCCATCAAAATTGCCCATTCGAGCAAGGACGCACTCACTTTCAGATGAAACCATCCGGTTTATTTCCATAGAAAACCAGCATAGGCATACCAAGTTACATCCAGCCTGACGCGTTTCGAGGTACAACCTCTTAATCATAGGCCATGCGACACGCAGAAGGCTCCAATTGACTCATTTAAATACATGCCTCGCCCCTAGTGGGCCACGTGAATACGTTTGAATTACAATGCATGTCGGGCTTAGTAGTCCTCAATTGGAGTATTCCTCTCCTTTTAGTAAGTTCTGCGTGATCGCACACAATTATAAAATCCATTATTAATCCTGAGTGGGCCCCAGTATGTCTCTGGTTTTTATTGTCCTCATCCGCAGTGCTGTATGACATATTCGCACAGTTCCAAGTCACAGCCTCTTATCAAGATTGAAGATGACGATGTGTATATATATATATAGATATGTTTTGGTAGGCCAGCAAATGGCTGCAGCAGCCCCTCCGCCTAAATAAAGTGCTTTAGTGCCACTTCAGTTTCATTTTTTTCTACTTAAAGAGCTATCTTGGATCGATAAATAGAAGTAAATGGTGTCTCATTTAAAAGGATCGTGCTTGCATGGTTATGCATGCTCAAGCTTGTTTTGTGATAAATGTTTATTTATTAGCATTTTAATTGATTCACTGTATTGCACCTTAACTAGACATAGTATTAGAGATGGATGGACCACTGAAGGCTTGTGCCAGGTTCAAGCCAGAAGCCTGGCTCTGGTTTAGCTTGGACGTCCTAGCCCAAAACGAGACGAGCGCTTATGTGCTGTCTGACTGCTAATATGATTTGATCGAAGGCACCAAGAATTAAAGACAAAGCATTACGCTGTATAACAGTAGAGAAAAAGAGATACTCATATAATGGCTGCATTGCAGAACGTGAAACAAGGAAACCTGACATCAATCCTAGGCCACATATAGGGGACACATGACCACTGACCTACCTCTTACACTAATTGCATTGTCGTTCTCATCTTCAATGGAGTGTTTCTAAGTTCATGTTTAAAAATCAGGGCCGGACCTGCCTTTTATTCCACTGGCTATTTCCCCAGTGGACAGTTTTTAAAGCCCAGGGCCACTCCTGGTGCCTACAGGGCACAAGTCCTAAACAAAGAAGTGGGGGGAATAACCAAGTTAGGCAGAATGCAAGTGACATCCTAGCACGTGACATCACAGCGTGTGACATCACACGTGGCATCACAGGAAGTGGCATCACAACATATGACCTCACAGGAAGGGACATCACAAGAAGTGGCATCAGATTTTAAGACCTCACACTTGTTTAGCAGGAATTTCATGAGTACATTTGAGCGCATTACAATATTTAACCAATTAGATTTTGCGTTAGAACGCAAAACCTGGGCCTCAACTTATACATTTTTTTTTTATTCTGCCACAAAGAAATTGGCAACAAGGAGAAATGTGGAAGTAAATCTGTTCTGCTTAATTGGTTGCAAAGTCTGCATTTCAAAATATCTTATGGGTTTAAGGCACCTGCTGTATAGATATTTTTTTAAATTGTGTTTTTATTCTGGATTTGTATAAATATAGGATATTAAACATGCGTATGATTTAAAGTTGGATAATTCTGAATGAACAGGTGCACAAAGAAATGTGATGTGCTATTTGTCATCTAAAACTGTAGACACACAAGGATAGTTGAGATCTAATTGTGTCTCTCTCATTCACGAAATAAGCATGTTTTTTAATGAAATTGTATTGTGTTTTTAACATTGTGTAGAATAGAACAATAAATTTGTAAGAAACATCTTTCAATAAAGTAAGGAGATATTTTTGTACTACTGGCAAGGCAATTTATTTATTTATAATTTTCTTATTCTAGTTGTCTACATATTGGGGCATATTGGATTGAGTGAGTGTGTATGTATAAGGACGATTTAATGAATCAATCAATCAATCAAGGACATTTGTAAAGCGCACTACTTACCCGTGAGGGTCTCAAGGCGCTGGGGGGGGGGGGGATGCTGCTACTGCTCGAAAAGCCAGGTCTTGAGGAGTCTTCTGAAGGTTAGTAGGTCCTGGGTCTGCCGTAGGAGGATGGGGAGGGTGTTCCAGGTTTTGGCGGCGAGGTGGGAGAACGATCTGCCGCCGGAGGTCGCTCTTCGGATCGGGGGACTGTGGCGAGGGCGAGGTCGGCGGAGCAGAGCTGGCAGTTGGGGGTGTAGAAGCTGAGTCGTCTGTTGAGGTATGCTGGTCCGGTGTCGTGTAGTGCCTTGTGTGCGTGGGTGAGGAGCTTGAAGGTGATCCTCTTGTTGACGGGGAGCCAATGCAGGTCTCTCAGGTGGGGTGTGATGTGGCTGCGGCGAGGGATGTCGAGGATCAGGCGAGCCGAGGCGTTTTGAATGCGCTGGAGTCGTTTCAGTAGTTTGGCCGAGGCTCCTGCGTAGAGGGCGTTTCCGTAGTCCAGCCTGCTGCTGACGAGGGCTTGGGTGACCGTTCTTCTTGTTTCGGTGGGGATCCACCTGTAGATCTTGCGGAGCATGCGGAGGGTGTTGAAGCAGGAGGACGAGATGGCGTTGACCTGCTTTGTCATGGAGAGAGTAGAGTTGAGGATGAACCCTAGGTTGCGCGCGTGGTCGGTGGGTGTTGGAGCTGTTCCCAGTGCAGTCGGCCACCAGGAGTCGTCCCAGGCCGAGACGGGGGAGCTGAGGATGAGGACTTCCGTCTTGTCCGAGTTTAGCTTCAGTCGGCTGTTCTTCATCCACTCAGCGACGGCTTTCATTCCTTCGTGGAGGTTGGTTTTGGCGGTGAGGGAGAGGATCAGCTGGGTGTCGTCGGCATAGGAGATGATGTTAAGGTCATGCAGTCGGGCGACGTGGGCGAGCGGTGCCATGTAGATGTTGAACAGAGTTGGGCTGAGGGATGAGCCCTGGGGTACGCCGCAGATGATCTCGGTGGCTTCGGAGCGGAAAGGGGGGAGGCGGACGCTCTGGGTTCTGCCGGAGAGGAAGGAGGTGGTCCAGTCCAGAGTCTTGTCTTGGATCCCAGCGTCGTGGAGGCGTGTGCGTAGGGTGCGGTGGCAGACGGTGTTGAAGGCGGCTGAAAGGTCCAGGAGGATGAGGGCCGCGGTTTCTCCGTTGTCCAGCAGGGCCCTGATGTCATCGGTGGCGGCGATGAGGGCAGTTTCGGTGCTGTGATTGCTGCGGAACCCGGACTGGGATGGGTCCAGGATGCTGTTCTCCTCGAGGTAGCGGTTCAGTTGTCTGTTGACGGTCTTCTCAATGACTTTCTCCGGAAACGGGAGCAGGGAGATGGGCCGGAAGTTCTTGAGGTCCTTGGAGTCCGCCTTGGGTTTCTTGAGTAAGGCGTTGATCTTGGCGTGCTTCCAGCTCTCCGGGAAGGTCGCTGTCTCGAAGGAGATGTTGATGGCTTTCCGGAGATGGGGTGCGATGGTGGCGCTGGCTTTGTTGAAGATGTGGTGTGGGCATGGGTCTGACGGAGAGCCGGAGTGGATGGTGTTCATGACTTTGATGGTGTCGTCGTCATTAATGTTGGTCCAGGCGAGCAGGGGGTCGGTGCGGATGGTGGCTGTGGGGATGGGGGTCTCGGTGGTTGTCGGGGCGGTCGTGACGTTGAAGCTGTCGTGGATGTCAGCGATCTTGCGATCGAAGAAGGTGGCGAGGGAGTCGCACAGGTCTTTCGACGGTGGGATGTCGTTGGTGTTGGAGCTAGGGTTGGAGAGTTCCTTCACGATGTTGAAGAGCTCTTTGCTGTTGTGTGCGTTGTTGTCTAGGCGGTCTTTGAAGGAGGCCCTCTTGGCGGATCTGATGAGGTGGTGGTGCCTGCGGTGGCATTCTTGTGGGCTGCGTAGCTGTCTGGTGTCTGATCACGGTGCCATTTCTTCTCTAGCTTGCGGCAGGTTTGCTTGGAGGCCTGGAGGTCTTCAGTGAACCAGCTGGCTTTCTTGCTGGTGTGTCTGATGGAGGGTTTCTTGAGCGGGGCGATGGTGTTGGCGCAGTCGTCGATCCATTGTCTGAGGTTGCGGGCGGCGGTGTCGGTGGTCGGTGGGGTTGGCGGGTGGGCTCCGGGCGAGGGTGGTGGTTAGCTGGTCTTCGGTGACTTTGCTCCAACAGCGGCGGGAGATCTGTTGGGTGTGGTGTGGCGTGGTAGGTTTCTGGAAGGTGAAGTGAATGCAGTGATGGTCAGTCCAGTAGAGTTCGGTGGTGTGGTTGAAGGAGATGTGGGAGCTTGCGGAGAAGATGGGGTCAAGCGTGTGACCGGCGGAGTGGGTGGGCATTGTGACGAGCTGTCGGAGTCCGAGGTTGGCGAGGTTGGCGATCAGGGTGGTGGAGTTGCGGTCGTTGTTGTTCTCGAGGTGGAAGTTCAGGTCCCCGAGGAGGATGTAGTCTGTGGAGGCGAGGGCGTGTGTACTGACGAAGTCGGCGATGGAGTCGCTGAACTGTGGTCGGGGTCCAGGGGGTCTGTAGACGAATGAATTACGAACACCAAAGGGAATAGTCCATTATTTTTTAGATATTTGTGTGTCAAGTAAATCTCAAGGAATGGTAATAATGGTAAGATAACTCTAGAGGTTAATGCACTTGCTGTCAGATCTTTGTTTTGTCTAGTCTCAGTTTTGAATCAAAGTAGCATAGACGGTTAATATGTCTCCTGCAAAGATATCATGTAACATGCAGGTGACAGATTTTATTTTTATGCAGCTGCGTAAGTAGGTTAATGAGGAGATCTTTTTGTTACTTGCGGTTCATAATTGAAATCCTTCTAATATAGCACAGTGAGCTATGAAGAACATGTGACTCCTACACCTGTAACCCTCACTGTCTTATATAACACATCCTGTAAATTGATTTACACACGTATAATGTGTACCTGGGATGTAAAGCGCTCCAACAACCTGGATTGGGATGAGTATCGCTAAAAAAGAAACAAAACAAAAAAGTGGTATTTAAATTGTTATTTGTGTAAATACTGTTACAGACCAACAAATGTGACATTCGTACAGTGTATGCACATCTCTTATATACAGGGACTGAAAAAGTCAAAAGCGTGTCTCATTTTACCTGTGAAGTAATAAGCTGTGTGCCTTTGTTTTCCCTCCATTACATTAGCATCTACGTGTGAGGCTCCAGATTGCTCCCAGCCAGGATACTCCAACATAAGGAGGCCTGATGGCCCCTTAAATTTGGCCTTTGTTTTGGGCCCAGTTGGAATATAAAATAACAAAACCCCCTTGCCTACACGTTATTGCTCGGAACAAAAGCAGACAACGAACAGGCGCTGATTAATATGTCCTGGTGTCTGAAACTTACACTGGGATGAGCTCAGTGGGGAACACCTTCTTGGTGGTGAAAAGAGTGGGTAGACACCACCTATCCGGTGCCTCTATCACTTTCCCCAGCTCCCTGAGGTTAATTGCAGTACGCCTGTGGAAGGCTTCAAGACAGAAAGAGAGGGTTGGAAGGTAGAGAGAAAGCTGTCAGAGAGGGAGGAGACCGGAAAGTAAGAGAAAGAATCTAAATCAGGCTGGCGAACCTTTATCTTGACGGTATGTGTGGAGTATCCAGATATAAACAGGCCTTTTGTCTGAACTACAGGAGCACATTCACTAAGTGCTCTTGGTGAATGCACTTACACTTTAAGCCACTAATGCCAGAAACACACAAACCGTTACTGGTGCAAACGGGCATATTCATCTTTTTCTAGACAAATTCTCAGCTCCTGGGAAAACACACTCTCAACTCCTAGTGGTTTGTAGTTAAACACACACCTGACCAATGATTTACGCACCTAATCCTCTATTTCTGGTACACACAAAGCCTCCAGTGTATACATACACCCACACACGCACGCACACACACAAATACACACACACATACTCAGCTGCTGGTTCTCACTCATTCTTGTTGCCCCTGCATATTGTTCGAGGGTTCATACACGTTCAACTGCAAAAGGACAGACGCTCAACTCCTGGTGCACATTCCGACGTCAGTTGCACAGACGTCGGCCAGGTTCATCCTGCACTCTGACTCACTGTCACTCAGCTACTGGTGAACACATGCTCTCAGCTCCTGCATAAAGACACCCTCAGGAGCTGGGCAAACATGCTCTCGGGTACCGGTGCGCATACTCCCCATCAGACCTCTGTGCCCATCACGCGCTGCCAATACTGCAGCCGCTGGCACATTCCCAGTCCCTCCCTCCCTAGATTGTGCTGCAGGCGCTCTACAAAATAGATTCCTTCGAATTTCAACCCAAGGCACGCAAACCTTCTCACCTGGTTCCTCGCCCTCTGGGCAATCCATTCATAGGCTGTGTTTGAAGACAGACGGCTCGCTCATGAGCCCGAAAGCGGCAGCAGCTGTCAACCTCTGTTTACAGCACAATTGAGCCAGCCGTCACTAAGGACAACCAGGCCCGCCCCTTATCACTAACCTGGTCGCTCTGCCACAGAGCCCGCCCATTCCGCTGAGTGATAGTTGTATTCACTAATCCACAACACCGCCGCATTCTTCGCGCTGTGCGATTGGTTGTCTTTGAACAATGAGACGTTGGGACGCGGTCCTAACTGCAAGGGCTTCCCAGCTGTAGTTTGCGATGACACTTGACAGGCGTTCCTCGAGATTTATGGGTTAGTGTTGTGACTGCTCGGGCTATAGCCTGTCCTGTTTATTTGTCGATGCTTTCTTGGTCTAAGCCTCAGACATTTAAATTAACCAACAGTAGTGAGGGGGTGAAGCGAGGTTGATCAACTCTATATTCCGTTTTATTGTCAATTTATTTATGCGTTTTTATATAGCGCGGACTTTACCCGAAGGTGTCAGAGCGCTTTACACTAGGAACCAGGCCCGGCTCCAGGAATTTTTATTTGGGTGGGCCAAGGGTGCATTTGGGTGGTCCACTGCAGGCTCGATTTGTCGCATATATGTCTAGGCAGGCCTGCTTCAGGGCCCTCCTTTATCTCTTCTTAGTCTTACAAGGCCCAGTAAAACGCACTCTTTTCCGAATCTCTTTCTAAATATTATCACTCTCAAAAAGTGTTTTTTCCATGTAATGTTCCTTTGATGGGAAGAGGAGGTTTCTGAGGTGGGAGTATCAGGCAAGTGACACATCTCGCGCTCCCTCTGTGCGAGCCTTCAGGGAGAATCCCTCTTCATTACTACCTCCACCTGACCCCGGACTCTGCAACGCACTCCCTTACAGGCTTGATTATCCACTACTACTCTCCAGTGCACCTTATCTCACAGCTGACCTTGGGCCCCAGCCCCATATCAGGCACCATCGGGCTCCACTTTCATTTTTCCCGGTAAAAACATTAGTAAAATCACCTTCAAACTTAAAACATTGAATATAGCAGTAAATAAGATTAGCACGCACTTTAAAGTATGTTCCACAGTAGCCCTTATGACCCGACTGCTAATTAAATAAACAAAAACAGAAAGGCCATGACAGGGCCGGCTTCAGCGCTGATGCGAAGGTCTTTTTTGGCGCCGCACCAATAACCTCTTTCTCCGTAAATACCTTTACTACCACCTTCCAACAGTGCCCCTCATCTCTCCATGGCCCCCCCATTGACCTCCTCCTCGGATTCCCTCACTGCCACCCTCCACCAGTGCCCCTCATCTCTCTGTAGCCCCTCCCCCTCATGACCTCCTCCTCAGACTCCCTCACTACCACCCTCCACCAGTGCCCCTCATCTCTCCCTAGCTCCCCCTCCACCCCATGACCTCTTCCTCGGATTCCCTCACTGCCACCCTCCAACAGTGCCCCTCATCGCTCCATAGCCCCTCCCACTACCTCCTCCTCGGATTCCCTCACTGCCACCTTCCAACAGTGCCCCTCATCTTTACGTAGCCCCTCTCTCATATGCATTTCATTTGTTGTATAGCGCTACTCATATTAGTGTAGTGTGTGTCACTACTTTACACCACGCACACATTATACAGAGACTATGAAGGGTCAGCTTTACTGATAAAAATGTATATCTGCCCAAACATACTCATTTTAGCAACATTAGAATAATGAAAGACTGGGGAAGTTCTAACTATATCACAAAACAAAAAAAGCGAAGTTTTAACTATACCATTCATGTTTGTATGCAGCTCTTTGATGACAGTTCATTGGTCACTGTCCTATGTTAGGACTGTAACTTCTGAACTGCAAGTAACACAAGGATCTCTGTGACAAAGGCAGTAACCCACTGAGCTTCCACATAAAATACAGTTCATCTGCATTTAAAAACTACTATACTAACAGACAAATGATTGCTCTCCAGCAGGATCATTAATCACTAGCGTTATCTGGGCATTTTGTATTGTCTTATTGTTGTCCTGCATCGGCCACGATAATGATAAAAACTGTTTAAATGAAGCACACATGAAGTATGTGTCCTGCTGTGCCTGTGCAGATTTTAAAAAGAAAAACAAATAGTAACACATTCTCTTACCTGCTCCATTAGTTAAACTTTATGTCACAGCCTGATGTGATAAGGAGCTGCAGGGGTCAGGAAAGGTGAATAGGAATAAACAAACTTATTTTCTCCTGCGCTGCATAGAAAAAGAAATATCCACGCAGCAGAACAGTAGGCAAAGGTTACGTTGTCAAAGAAAGGATGTGTCGCCTTTCGCCATGTGGAGATGAAGGGGTGAAAAAATAAACAAAGCCTCGTTAACATGTAAATGGTCTTTTAAAGACCTGTGAAGTACTCGGATGCGGCTGGGCTGCGATAATCTCTAAAACTGTCTGTGTGTGTGCGCGCCCGGGAAGCTGTCTCGGCCCCGGCTGACACACACGACGGGGTGGGGTGGGGTTGAAGCACTTTGAGCCCAATGGCGTTGCGCGCCTGCCTTCAACCCCTCACTGCGAGGGCCAAGGCTCATGTTTGGGTGGGCCTGGCCCACCCGGCCCACCCGCTAGAACCGGGCCTGC
>CAWUFW010023982.1:0-66957 GCA_963921515.1 Calotriton arnoldi | reverse complement strand
ATCTATTTCCCTAGACTGCGACGACTCACTGACGTGAAGAGTGACTTTTATGCCCTGGGGAGGATGCCGCATGTCATTGGCTCCATTGATGGGACACATGTGGCTTTGGTACCACCACAGGCCCAGGAGCAGGCCTACAGGAACCGCAAGCACTACCACTCGGTCAATGCACTGGTGGTGTGTCTTGCAGACATGACCATCACACACATGTGTGCCCGTTTCCCTGGTTCAGCACACAATGCCTTTGTGATGAGGAGTAGTCGCATCCCCAGGATGATGGCACAGATGCAGAACCAGCGTGCCTGGCTTGTCGGTGTGTACTGACTTTGTGCCATTGTGTGTGATCTGATCTGTAGTATTCCGCCCACTTTTCCAAGTCAGCTAATGTGCACTTGTCTGTCCGTAGGTGACTCGGGATACCCCAACATGCCGTGGTTGCTGACACCCCTCAGGAACCCTGTGACACCAGCCCAGATGCGCTACAATGAGGCACATGGTCGGACCAGGAGAGTGATTGAGCGGACATTTGGTCTCCTGAAGAGCCGCTTCCGCTGCCTGGACAAGACCGGAGGGTCCCTCCCATATGCCCCTGCGAAAGTGTGCAAGATTATCATCGTCTGCTGCATGCTCCACAACCTGGCAGTGCGGAAGGAGTTACCTCTCATCCAGGATGACAATGATCAACATCCGCCACCTGTGGAGGATCCTGGCCTGGACCACGATGCCAGTGACGATGATGATGATGATGATGATGGTGATGTCCGCACACAGCTCATCACCAACTTCTTTAGCTGAATGTGAGTATCCTGAGGTGTCATGTCAATGATGTGAGTTGGCATGATGTGTAGGTGGTGCTCTGGTGCTGTTGGAGTGTGTCCATGGGCTACTTGACTGGATGTGTGTTGCGATGTGTGCTTACAGGTGGGCTGTACTCCCCAACAGTGTTGACATGCTAACTTGGTTCTGGGTGGGTATCTTGTAACATGTATTGTGCATGAGTTTTGCTGATCTGTCCTGTACTGCATTGCTTTTGACTGTGTGTCATTTCTGTCCTTCACAGGGTACTTTCAGATTCGTTTGGTCAACTGTGTCCACCGACGACGTGATTGCACATCCAGGCTGGTAGCTGTTGTGTCCCTACAGGTGATGTGCGCCACACCCATGGACTTCCTTCCGTCTACAGTTGTTGACTGTGTGCCCGCTGCCAGGTGGGATTACCTTGCATCTGTAGTGGTTACGACATGTTGCAACTGTGTAATAAACCTGTGCTTCACTTTGTGATGTGCGTTGTCTGTGGTCACACATTTGACTGCCATTTGCTTACTGCACCTGTGGGCTACTTGACTACAACTGGGAATGGGTGTGGTGTCTGTGCATTGCACCGTCTTCCTGGCAACATCAGTGTAGGCAATGAGTCAGATGGCCTAGGTGTGTATGTGTTGTGTAGCCCTGGTGGTGTGTCTCCCTCATATGTGTCACGTTGCCTTTACTCACATGCCTGTGTTGTCCTTGCTGTTGCAGTTCGCATACACAGTGTAATTTTGCAGTTCATCATCCCCATAACAGCACCCACGTTGGAATCACAACAGAGGCAAGTATTGTGTATTAGTGTGTTTATTGTGATACATTTGTGTGAATAGTGCATAGGATGGGTAGTGCTGTACATAAATCTTGCAATCCGAAGTTCCTAGGTGAATTGAAAGTCCTGGTAGACAGAATCCCCAGTATCGGGGCCACAGTTGTCTGACACATTGGTCCAACTTGTACTCCCCATGCAATGTGTGGGAGTAGTGTTGCCGTCAACAGGGTGAACAGTCTGTGCACAAAGGTGAACATCCAGAACAGGTTCAGGCTTCCTGGGAGTTGCGCTTGGCCATCAGCCTCTCACTTGCCCCTCCTCGGACGACCCCTCTTCTTGGGGGGCCCTCAAGTACAGGCTGCTGCGGTGCAGGGGACTCTCCGCCAGAGTCATCCTCCCTCCCTGTGGCAGTTGCAGTTTGTTCGGCACCAGATGTTGTTGGCACACAGGGAGGTGTGGACTGGTTGCTGTTCATCTGGCGGAGGCATTGTAAAATGTCCCTGTGCACCGCCGTCATCTCATGCAGTGCATCCCACTTGGACTCCACGCGGGACATGTGTGAGTCCACGCGGGACATGTGTGACTCCACGTGGGACATGTGGGAGTCCAAGCGGGCATGATGGGCAGCCTGCTGCTGTTTCATGTCTCTGAGGAGCCCCACTACCTGGCTGAGGTCTCCGGTGCTGGACTGGTACGCATCAGCTATGCGTACCAGTTGTGGGTCATCATGCACACCAGCAACCTCTGCAAGCAGCGACCTCTGTCTCCCACCCTCCCACCACCCCTGCTGACATGTGCAGTGTGTGCAGTGGCACGCACAGATGACCCTGGTCCACCTTGGGGTTTGGTGTTGGTGGTGGTGTCCATGGCCCCAGGTTGGTCCAGGGTCCCTGTGCTGGTGTTGCTCCTTGTTCTGTCCATGTCGGCAGGGATGGTATTTGTGGTGACAGTCGTTGGAGGGGTGGGTGCAGGGGTGCAGCTGGTGGTCCTGCTGGTGCTGCAGCTGGTGGTCCTGCTGGTGCTGCATGTAGACTTGCACCGGATGTGCCAGGTTGGTCTTCATCGTCCGAGGAGGACAGAGGCTGTACGACGCCAGTGAGCTCCGCATCCTCTTGAGCCTGGGACTGGGACTCCTCAGCGTCTGCTGCTGTGTCCCCATCATCACCTGTTTTTGGGAGACACACACAATGTATGTTATGTTTCTGCAGGCATCAATGGTTGACACACATGACAGTTGTGACTGTGCCTCTGGGTGCGGGCCTGTACATTGCATTGTCCTAAGTCGTCACAGTCAGGGGTTGATATTGGTATGGCACATTGTCCTGCATTATTTGGGCATTTCTATGTATTTTTTGGGGTGTGAACATGGTCTGCATTGGTTGTGTTTGGTTGACAGCCGGCCCTCCTTCCCACCCACCCAGCCAGTCAGTTATCCCACCATGGAACGTGCTTGCATTGCAGGGAGTGGAAGTTGTCTCTCAGGATGTCAGTCAGTGGTGTCCTGCTGTTTGTTGGTGCACAGTTGCCAGCAGGGCCTTGTGCTCCCCACAGCAGTAGCCAGTGTCAGCCATCTTGTGAGTCCTTCTCCACTCCCTGTGATGTGAGCATGGTTCAGGGTGGTGTTGATGGGACAGTTGTGGGGGTGACCAATATCAGTGACTACGACTCCCATCATGCTATTGCCTCCACCCCCTTCCCAGCATGCCCATGCTTCCTTCCTTTTGACTCTGCTTCCCTGTGGGGTGGGCTGGCTGTGCTGACAGGATGGCTGGGAGTGTTGTCCTGGCAGTTGTTTGGCTAAAAGTCCCAAGAGTGGCCCTGTGCTTCACACAACATTACCCAGGGTGGTGGTTCTTTGTGGGATCTTGTGTTAGGATGGGGGCATTGCATTCTACCAGGTGGGTTCTGTGGAGTTTGTGTTGGGGGTGTGTGAGGGGAGGTGCTTGTGACTATGGTTAGTGCTGCAAGTCCTCCTTCCCAACCAGCCAGCCAGCCAGTTATCCCACCATGGAACGTGCTTGCATTGCAGGGAGTGGAAGTTGTCTCTCAGGATGTCAGTCAGTGGTGTCCTGCTGTTTGTTGGTGAACAGTTGCCAGCAGGGCCTTGTGCTCCCCACAGCAGTTGCCAGTGTCAGCCATCTTGTGAGTCCTTCTCCACTCCCTGTGATGTGCGCATGGTTCATGGTGGTGTTGATGGGGCAGTTGTGGGGGGGGGCAATATGTGTGACTGCGACTCCCATGATGCTATTGGCTACACTGACTTGGCCAGCATACACAGAATTCCTTCCTTTGAGTGTTCTTCACTGTGTGTTGGTGTTGTTGTGGTGGCTACATGTCTGGATGTGTTTGTTAGTTCTATTTGTGCCACTGCCTAGCTGTAGTTGTAGTTGTGTTTGTACATGTGATGGCACAGTTGGATGTGACTTTTTTGATGGCATGTGTTGTGTTTATCTGACTGACATACACATTTTGGGATGATTCTGTTCTGGTTGCTGTGTAATTGCTATGTGTGCATGGTTTGACTCTCCCCTTGACAGTGATGTGTGTGTGTTTTGTGGCAGTATATTGTGTACATTTGTTGTGTACTCACCAGGCTCTGGGATGTCCTCTAGTCCATATACGCTCACTGGCGGAAGGATGGCCCGCACCTTCTCCTCCCAGGGCCTGAGGTATATTGGCTTGGCAGGAGGGCCACTGCCGGTGTGTTGGCTGTTGATGTAGTCTTTTTGAGCAGGTCCCGTACCCTCCTGCGCACGTCATACCACCTGTTCTGGATGTCGCTCTTTGTGCGCCGACATGGTGATTGTGCGTTCACCCTGTTGATGATCCTCTCCCACATCTTGGTTTTCTGGGAGATGGGGGTCTGTTGGACCAGTGTGCCAAACAGCTGTGGCTCTACCCTGAGGATCTCGTCTACCATGACTTCCAATTCACTATCTAGGAACTTGGGATTCTTCTTGGGGGGCATGGTGATGGGTGGTGATGGTGAGTGATGTGTGTGTTGGTGTGCAGGTGAGGGTGTGTGAGTGTGTGTTTTGCTGGGTGTATGTGAGGTAGGTATTTGTTGGTGTGCTGATGGTGTGTGGCTTGTGTGAGGGATGAGCTGTGGGTGTGTGGTTGCTTTCTCTTGGGTGCTGGCAGTGGAATGGCATTTGCAAAGGCTCATGGTTGTGATTTGTGTCCTTTATATGGGTGGAGTTGTGGGTGTGTCTTTGTTCTCTGTCCCCACCCCCCAGTATTTATTGGCTTGGTAATTGCTTGTTTGGCCTTTTTTTGAGTGATTTTTCCTTTGTACTGTCTGTGTATGTTGGAAACGTTCTTGTGACCGAGTCGGACCCTGCATTTGTCTCGTACGGTCTTCTCCCGTTTCGTTCACGCTGTGTATGTGCAGTTTTCTATGCTGCGTACGCGTCGGTCGCGGTGTTTTGTGTTGCTTCGGCTCGGTTTTGTATGCGTGTCGGTCGTACGGCTTGTCCTCCGTCCGACTCGCTCGTGGTTTTCGCGCCTTGCATCGTACTTTGCGGTTTGGAGTTCGCGTGTACGTTTCGGTCGGATTTGTTCCGGGTGCGTGTCGGTCGGTTGGATTTGCGTGTTTTTCCGACCGGATTGCTGTTTTCCGTGCGGCTCGGTCGGTCGACTTGGGTTCCGTACGTGTCGGTCGGATTTTGCACGCCTTGCATCGTACTTGGCATGTCGGGCGCCACAAGTACGTGTCGGTCGGTATTATTTCCGGATCCGAGTCGGTCGGTGCTTTTTCCGGCCTGAATCGGAATCGACCCCTATATGTTGTTACTACCCCCGGATGCTGTCTTTGGACGTATCGTGGGTCTGGCCTATGAATAGTAAACCCCTGTGTTTTATTCAGGAATCTTTCTTGACAGATGTTTGTGTCTGTGGGCCAGATCAACCATTTTCTCCAATCAGGATTTGTTCTGTTGATTTGTAATATTGTGTCAACTGTAACCGCTGCCTGTGTATTGTTATTACTGGCAGGTGTTGGTACAGAAGGAGTTTTCATGTCTTTAATCTTGGCTAAACCAAGGCAAGACGTTTGTTGCACAGTGTCGTTCAAAAACATTATTTGTTGAGGGATGATACAGCCTCTAAACAAAGCTTCTATCCCTTGCACTTGCCAATCTTTAGTACCCCAGATGGATTTTGTGTCTATTGTGTCTTTCCACAAGTCAAAACCATGTCTAGACAGTTGGGAAATAAATGCTGCAGAGTAAATCTGTTTTGCGTTAGTTAACATAATTTTCAGTCCTGTTTTGTTTACATTTTTATAGTAAAATGTTTCTGGATCAGATGTATTGTATCCTGAAAAATATGGAAACTTTTTAGCAAATGTTTTTGAACTACCTTTTGGTGGTGTAGGACAATTGGTTAAACATAAACACATTTCTAGGTGTTGCAGATTTATGCAAAAAATGATGACCATAGTGGTTATAGCAATACAGCTGTTCATAGTCTGATGAACCCTCTAAATATTCATTATTAGAAAATGCAGCAGACTTTTCTAGGTCAAACATCATGTCATTTACAGTTTCAAAGTCCCAATCATCAGAATAGGTACTGGATGAAACAAAATCACTTAGTGAAATCTTAAATAAATGTGGAATGTTCAAATGTTCCGTAGGGCCAAAGATATCGAAATATGTTTTGTCCCACACTATACCATCCTGTATAGGAACGGCTGTGATGTTCACTGCTGACAAGTCTCTTGCTTCACGATGGGATGATTTGTGAGGTTTCAAAAGTAAGTTCACATCTTTACTTTCAGTGTCCAAATGGATGTATCTGCCATTTATAAGCACGCTCATAGTCATAACCAAAGCTAGCCACAGCAGAAAGAAAAATATTCCAGAAATAATCCAGAGTTCAATCCATGGTAAAACCAGATAAGTCTTTCCCAGAAAATGAAAAAAGTCTTGTACTTGTTGTTTAAAAGTTCTTGATGCTGGTGACGTCTCAGGCTCACTCAGATCCTCAGAAAATGTATCAAAGTTAATGAAATAGCCAGAAGCAGTTCTGTCAATTGTTGGAATTGCATCAGGATTTGTAGAAATCGCTGGAACCAATTGATCACTTGTTACATTGGTGTAGACAGGTGTATTTGGACGAACTGTTACTTGAGTTTCAAGAGGGATGAGTTCCATAGCATTATTGCTCAGTCCTTCATCTGTTACTGCTGAATTCTCGATGGTTATCAGTCTTTCAGTCTGAACCTCTTGGATAGTAGCAAGAGGAGTGCGTCTGCTACTAGGTCGGAGTCCACGAGGCCTACTATTTAGTATTGGCCACATACTGTGGTTTGATGAGGTCGATGGACACAAATCTTTTCTCCTTTTTTCCAGCAAGGGGCGGCAGAAGTCACAATAGCTCGCCAGAACCTGAAGGAACTTCTGGAGATAGTGGACTTGAATGAGTACATCACAGTTGAGACTGTAGACACCAGGGTTAGTACTCCACAAAAGTTATATGAAATAACACTCCGAATGGAGGGAGACATACCAAGAAAGGTGAAAGCACACTTTTGGGAGAAACTTTCAAGGGGTTATGATATACTTCTAGCAGAAAAAGACTGGCCACCACAATTTGTCAGGGAGTGCCCACATGGTGAGGACATTATTATGCCTGCCTTCTCCAACCATATTCCAATTCATCTAAAATATACTTATGCCAGGAAATGGGCAGTTGCCCAGGCCCCAGCATTATACAAAAATCATGTAGGATGGGATGAGGACTCACCTCACCATAAAATACATCTAAAAAATGAACCTACTGCACAAAAGCAGTACCCAATAAAGCAAGAAGCTAAAAAACAGGTCAGGGAGATCTTAGATGCGTCTCTAAGCTAGTTCTACCCCAATGTACCTAACCTAGTCTAGGTGTAGGGAAAGGTAAGAAGTAGGTGGAGTATTCTCTAGTATGGTATAATAAGAGTATGTTAAGTCTAGTATGCCAAGAGTCCCTCTAGGTTCTAGTCAGCTCTATACCTTGAAAATGAGAGAGGTGGGAATCTCTTGCCGGATCTGGAACTCTAACACCCCGCGAAGGGAGTCAGAACACTGGAAGCTGGATTCTTCTGCGATCAGGAATGACAGCGTCTTCTCAGTGCGTCAGTCCGGGATACGGGCTCCTCTGAAGTCGAGGTCTCCTCTAACTTGCTTGGGAAAGGGAAGGTATATTTATACCTGGTAGGTGCCTCGGAATGTTAGCATTGACGTGAAGTCGGACATAGGAAGATGTCAGAAATGAACCCTTAAGGTATAACGGTTCATACATAATAGATGAGTTCTTGGAGAAATCAATAGTCCTGTGCTAGGGGAACTCCCGAAGCTTAAGGGTCTGGTTTCTAAGAACTCATTGTGACGTTAGGGTGGACGGATGTCGGTGACCATGCCTGTATTTGGAGTGCACGGTTAATGTCTAAATAAGGACTGGGATTTTATGCCTATATAAGGGCAATGCGAATTTTGCCTATATAAGGACATGATTTAGGAAAACCTATATACGGACACCTAAAGCGGAATACAACAATATGGTTCATACCACAGATCCTGTGCACATCGAGGCTTTAAGGCTTGTGCAATGTGGACTATGGCCCAGGGCCCCAGCCTTCCAGGAGTCCCCCTGGTAGTGGCAAACCTATTCTGCAGAGAGTCGTTACATTGTGCCCTTTGAATGCTACTCACACTGATGATCTGGAATCGCATTAACCTGACATTATCTTTTAATGTGGGTGATGTGTGAGAGTCCTTTCCTCAGATTGAGGGGAGAAGGTGTGTTTGAGTTTCATGACACATCAATACAGATGTATCTTTGATATCAGCACAGGACCGAGCATGTGAGCAATGTGAGGGTGTCTCAGAGAACAATAGGTGTGATCCTGATGAGAAGGTGCTGTTGTGTGACACAATTTAATGCACACATCATTATTCCTGATTAGTAGATGTGAACAGATGTCAACTTTTGTATTCTGTGACTGTGCAGTGTCAGTGACCTGGCCAAAGAAGGCGTCATAGAGCTGTAATTGGATCATACATTGAGAACAATTCTGAATGGGGGCCCACAAAATATGGTTGTCCCCGTGCCACCAAACCTATTGCCAGGTCCATGGAGGGGCATCTATTTGCTGAGGAGTGTATGGAAACAGGTAAGAGTGTGGCTTACTGTCAGTTGCGTCCACCACTGTATGGGTTTTTTACGACATCAAGCAGGAGCAGCAGCAGCAGTGCGTATACGATTGGATCCATGGCGGCATAGGATGTGGGAAGCTGAGTACAGGTGAGTTTCTGCCTTATATCCCTCCCTTTATGCCAGCTAAAATGTGGTGTTTGGACCACCACAGTCACCCCATCGGAAAGGCACATTGTAATTGGGCCAGCAGTAACAGTGGAGGTCCACCCACCAACAGAGGCATTCACCCTATCCCGCTGCAGTCGAGAAGGCCTGTCGGCGGCAGTGGGACCATGGTGGTCTTTCGTTTATGAAAGCGCATGTATCGCAATAGGGTGGTTGGACCACCTAGACAGTGGGGGTGAATCCTACACCGATGAGACAGAGGAGGATGAGATGGCCGAACTTGTAATCAGGCCCCAAAATGTATTTCCTTAAAAGAAAGGCAATCCCAAAGGACACGTTTGTAGTCAAAAACCTGTAAAGAAAAGTAGAAAGGCCCACCTGCAACATACATTACACTCCCCCAAATACATAGTCATCTCACTTAACCATCAAAGTATAAATATCATTATTTAGCATAACATAAGGATACATTGCTAAAATAGTGTACAAAAACCCAAAAGTCAAGCACTACTATTAATACATCTAAATATACCAAAAAGCCACAAACTACACTATATCTAACTGGTAATCCTCCCCCCCAAATACTCGCTTCCCTCAAAACCTTTAAAAAAACACTTACCTGTACGGCTGAAGAGCAGCATCTTACCACAACCAGTCCCCGGGAAAATAGACTAAAAACAACACAAATTAATTACAAAATAGAAACTAGCGTAAAAAATGGCGGCTAAAGGGAACAAAAAAGGACTATCTCTTCATATACATGATTGCCAAATAATGTAAAAATGTTGAATGAATGTATGAAACAATGTAAACAAATGTTAAAAATTTAAAACATGTCTAAACATGTTGTTAAAAATGTCACAAAATTGTAAAGTATAAATGAAATAATATACAATTATTTAATTAATACTGAAAAAAAATGTGTTAAAATAATATTAAACACCTTTATAACACAATGGAAGAAATGTTAAAAAAACTTTTTTAAATGGAAAATAAAAGTGACAGTTCTGCAAAATACAATAGTAATTAAATATAATTTACTGTTTCTAAATAAAAAATAATTAGTTACTTAACTTTATATAAATTATTATTTTTAAGTTGATATATATATATGTTTAAAAATATAAAATTATATAATAAGTAAACGTTGAAAACATAAATAATATGAACAAATGTGTTACATGTCTTTATTCTGTAAACAAAATGTAATTAAATGTGTTATTGCCTACGAGCATACAAATAACTATTTTCTATTATATTTCTAAATACCAGCAATACTGATAAAATAACACAAACTACTCCTACTGCATTGAAATACAATTAAAATAAAGGATTTCACACTAAAATTATAAAATTAAATATTCACTCTCAGACATAATCCATTTAAAAAAAATGTTTTAGACACTAAAAGAGCGCATTTGCTATTCCCACTCCAATCTAAACTAATTTGGGAAAGGTGTTGAACACTAAAGGGGTGACATTCACTGCTAAGACTTCAATCTAAACCAATTTGTGGAATGTGTTGGGCACTAATGGGGTAACACTTACTATTCCCACTCCAAACTAACCATATTGGAAGAAGGTGTTGGATACTAAAGGGGTGACATTTACCATTCCCAATCCAATATAACCATATTGGGGGATGATGTTGAACACTAAAGGGGTGACATTTACTATTTCCACTTCAATCTAAACCTATTTGGGGAAGGTGTTGGACACTAAAGGGGTGACATTTACTATTTCCAATCCAATCTAACCATATGGGGGAAGGTGTTGGACACTAAAGGAGTGACATTTGGTATATTCACTCCAATCTAAATATAATGGGGCAACGTCTGAAAGAGTGACATTAACTATTCCCTCTCCAGAATAACCATAATGGGGAAAGGTGTTGGACACTAAAGGAGTGACATTTACTAATCCCACTCCAATCTTACGATATTGGGGGAAGGTGTTGGACACTAAAGGAGTCACATTTACTATCCCCACTCCATTATAACAATACTGGGAGAAGGTGTTGGAGACTAACGGGGTGACATTTACTATTCCCACTCTAATTCAACCACATTGGGGGAAGATGTTGGACACTAAAGGGGTTGCATTTACTTTTCCCACTCCAGTTTAAAGCTATTTTAAGAAGATGTTGGACACTAAAGAGCTATCCTTTACTATGTATACTTGAATTGAAAACATTTAAAAAAAGGCTAATACAGATTAAAAACAATGCAATAACATTTAATCTAAAATCACAGCTGTTAAATTCTCCTACAGTTTGCGTTTCCTTTGTTTTCTTACGGGGGTTTAAAATAAGTATGGAAATGCACTGTGTACTAGTTTAAATGCCTTGACTTTTATTCTTAAATTTGAAAACAAATTATGAACTGAATCACACTATCCAAACCTACAAACCTATATGTACATATTTAAACATCAAAATACAAAAACAATTTTAAATAATAATTAACAAAAATATACAGTCTACCATTTCTAAATGTTATACCATAAAAAATTAAACAAATTCATAATCCAAAATTAACAATCCTAGAATAAAAAACAATTTAGACCACTTTTTCTTTAAAAAATATATATATATTTTTAAAAATAAAATGATAATTTCAAAATAAAATTAATCTTACTTATTTATACTATTTAAAAAAATCAGAAATGTATTAACTTTTAAAATGTAATAAAAATATTTTCTATTAATTTATTTTTTAAATATATTTTTTAATATATTCTTTTAACAATGTACACTTTTGCTATTTACCAAAAAGTGGTTTAAATGTAAAACCGTTAATATATATTTTATTTCATATTAAATTAAAATGTATTAAAATAACAAAATTAGGGGCTGATTACGAGTCTGGTTAAACCGGCAGTCCGACCACCCTATTACGACTTTGGCGGTCGGACCACAATTGCATCACCGCAACCTCCAGGGAACCACATTCCCTGGTGGTCCTGTGGCAGTCTGAGGGCGGCAATATGCTTGGTGGTGCCCTGAGGCACCGCCAAGCATATTACCGCATTCCTCACCGCCAGCAGTTACATAATGTTTTTTTCTTCATGTAACCACTGGAGGTGAGCAAAGAAAGGGGTCCCTACAGGGCACTCTCTTGCCCCTGTGAACTGGGGTGCATGCAGGGAGGTACATGGTGTGCCCCCCTGTAGTTTTGCACCCCCAGTTCCTGAATGTGAAGGGATGCATGACATGGTGAATTCCTTCCCCTGCAGGAATGTGCATTTGCTGTCCTGCTCACAATGAGCATTTACATAGCACCGCTTTGGGACCGCCACACCATGTGACAGTCAGACCCCAAAATTACATGTAATCTGGCAGGCAGGAAGGGGCGACTCTTGGTGGTGCGGGAGCATGGTGGTGGCATGCCTTCTGCTCCTGCACCACCAAAAGCCGTAATCAGGCCCTAAATCTTTATAATTAAAAAATTATTTCACACAAAAGTTTAATATTTGAAACTTCTGTATAAAAATAATTCCTAATTACTTTACTCTATTACATTTAAAAAAAAAATCTTTTGAAAACTATTTTAATACCTTTTTATTAATACCATTAATATATATTTTAATTAATATTAGATCAAAATGTATTACCAAAATTAAAGTAAGAAAATTGATTTCAAAATTTGAACATATTAATTTCATAGCATTAAAATTATTAACATAAATGTTACTTTTAAAAAGACACTTTTTAAAAATATCCTCACCCTTACCCTCTAAAAACCCAATATCGAGCTACTAAAAAAAGTATTGAACCATTATTTATACACTTAATTACTGAAAATAAAAATGTGAACGATTTCATTACAAATCAAGTATCTTAATAAAAAAACAAATAAAGAAATTAGCAAAAATATGCAATCAAACACACAACAATAAATTGCATACTAATTAACACTTACAAATGATATTACATACATTTTCTACATCGATATTTTTTACAAAAATATTAAGAACACTAAAAATAAAAAAATTTACTTTTTGCATCACAATATTTTTTTCAGATATTTTGTCCAAATTCCAGGGATTAGACAACTGAAACACATTCTGATAATGTGGTTCAAAGAACATACATAAGAATCTTCAAAAAGTCAGCACCTGGATATTTTAGAGGAATTCACTGGTATAAGAGAGGAGATTAGATGAATTGCAAAATACTTGAAAATAAGGGTGTTACTCGTGGCATGAGAAGATCACAAAAACAGAGAGAAATTAGTTCATAACAAGTGTGCTGTAAATCCTATATAATACCGGAGTGACTGACACTGGACCTAAAACTAGGTAAACAAAATAGTTGGAGCAGATGAAATTACCACTTTTATAGGGTGTTTCAACGGGGGCTGGAGTATTGAAGAAAAATTAAGAATGTGAAAGTGGACAATGTTAATGAAATGCTCGAACAGGAAGGTGGTTGGAGGAAGTTTATGGAGGTATGAGTATGGGTAGAACTCTAATGGGGTCATTTAAATCATAGCACAAAAAACAGCTTGCAAGCACCCCCACACAAATTATATTTGAATGAGGTGTTAAAGAAACTGAAACAATGCATGCACAAATTATTTTCACCAGCTTCATACACATCTGAGTTTCTCATATTTGTGCTTACACTATTCACTACTTGCTATCTGGTGGCAATTGTGAATACAAAAAGAGAGCTAATGTAATTTGTGGTGAGCTCAATGTAGCCAGTTTTGAATAAAAAACTTACATAAATACTGTTAGAATCCTTTTTGCTATCATCCAGGTCTATATGAGTCTTGAAAGTGATTGCTACCATATGTTATGTTATGCTATGCTGTGCTGCGCTGTGTTGTGTTATGTTATGTTATGTTGATTTTTAGAGTACCTAATCTTCCATGAGTGTATCCTGGCACTTAGCAAGTGTGTAGTGTTGGCCTCAAGAGACCTTGCTCAAAGAGCCAGGTATTCAGCTTCTTAAAGAAGCCAAGAAGTGATGAGGAGGCTTTAGGGTTGTCTGCATGATCATTCCACACTTGAGGAGCAATGTATGAGAAAGCACAACCTTCTGCATTTGCGTATGTGTGGTATGTGTGAAAGTGAGAATCTAGCTGAGCAGATTTGCCTGGTGGGTTGGTGGAAGTGCATGCAGCAGTTTAGGTAGGAAGGACATGTGTTGTGTAGTGCTTTGAATGTATGGGTAACAAGCTTGAACTGTACTTGCTGTGTACAGACTGCCACTATAGCCCCCTTAGGTGTGGGGTGAGGTTAGACCAGAATGGGAGGTTGAGGGCCAGGCTGGCTGCTGCGTTCTGGGTGGTCTGAATCCTTTTTCTCAGTTGGTGGTGGTTCTCAGGTACAGGGTGTTCCCATAGTTCAATCTGCTGCTGATGAGTGATGAGGAGATGGGTGACGGTTTTTCTGGTGTTGTTAGTTAACCACATAAATATATTTTTCATCATCCTCAGGGTGTGGAAGCAGGCCGTGTTGATGGCACTGACTTAGGTGGACATGTGATGATGATCACAAGGTTCCTTGCTAGTTCGCTGTGGGTAAGTTCAAGGTCCATAGGCGACCAGGTGGAGTCCCATGGTGAGGCATTTTTCCCAAAGATCACCACTTCAGTTTAGTACTTGTTGAGCATGAGGCAGTGCAACTTCATCCAAGAGACCACTACGGTCATGCACAAGTTGAAGTTGTTTCTGGTGTTGAGTGTTTTGTCTGAGAGGGACAGTATCAGTTGTCTGCTCTCGGTGTAGGTGAGTATGCCAATATTATGAGCATGAATTATATTTGCCAGTAGTATCATGTTGTCGGTGTAGATGAGTATGTCAATATTATGAGCATGAATGATATTTGCCAGTAGTATCATGTAGATGTTGAAGAGGGTCGGGGTGAGCAAGAATCCCTGCGGGACTCTGCAAATTAGTTTCTGGGCTTCTGAGGAGTATGTGCCATGGTTCCAAGCTAGTCTGAGTAGCTGGTCATCATTCTATAAAAGTCCGCCCTCCAACCCGTGCACCAGCACCTGTGAATGTATATGTATTGTGTACATGTGTTTCTCCTTTTAAATTTGTATTCCTGCACAACTGTATCTAGTTTCAGCGTTTGTTATTTATATGTTACATCTTGTCAGATATGGTAAAAATGCACTGTTTTGTTGCCCCTTGCACCGCGTGCCATAGCTCACATCCACACCAGTATGCCTGTTACCATTGTATCACTATTGTAAGGACCACCGCAGAGTTGCCAAGATCTCGCAATACCACAGCAACTCTCGGCGGCCATCTTGTTCTTGGTTTGCCTATATAAACCACACGCTAGCGTCCGGGACTGGCTTTGCCTCAAGACTCTCCATGAGGCAACACTCTGCGCATCAGAGGAGGCATCAAAGACCCGCACTTACCTGCAGTGAAGCCGCTCAGCAGACGCCATAGTCCATCATCTTCAAGGAATGAGTCAATGCCGCTCGGCCTTCCTGAATCTGTAAGAAAGAAACAATTCATCATCTTAAGGTACCCAGTGTAAGCAAGTGCACCCCACAAGCCTAAGTGCCCGTGTAGGTGGGTTAAACTAGCATTGCATAATGTGGAAGGCATGCCCTAGGTCTACAGTATACAACTATCTACGCCTTTTATTTTGATTAGGTACTTGATTTTGATTAAACATTTGATCACATGGTATCAGTGAACTGATAACTTGGTGTTTGTGAACATTTGATATGTGGACATTTTGTTATACAGTGCTCGCAAACCTTTGATAACAGAAGACACTTTCACCTTTTAACCTGTGAGTCAAAAAAACCAGAGAAGCCTGAGAAGTATCAGACTACACGTGTAGTGTCAAAAGACAGTATGTGCACGGTGGTAGCATATTGTGTCATTTGGCATGTAAATATGAAATTATGAGCAATAACCTTGGCTGTAAATACACATATTTTGTTTTATTCTTAGAATGTACATAAACACGTTACGCAACCAGCATCTCATCCAGAGACAAATCTGAATGGGCAGCATACAGCACTACGACTACGCAACAGATGTCATGACTGACATAGTTGTTCGCAGGTAGGTGAGGGACTAACTATACTTTGGGACTATACACCAAGGGTGGACACATCAAACACTAACAGACTAACTCACGAACCTCTCCTTGTTTTTAATGTTGAACAACTATTCCCCAGGCACCAAAGACGACATCCAATCCAGGCCCTTCTCCTAGGCTCTACCCCATCTCCCTTTTGGGAATTTATATCACAGGCATAAAGGTAGGGTACACGAAGCTGGGTCCCTAACGTCTCTTCAAAGCTGGTAGTACTGGCTGTCAGGTAAGTGCTGCATTGTTGTAATCAGTACGGTGGCTGTTGATGGTTTGTGTTTTTCTGGTAAGCAAGGTACCAATACATTTGAGGGCAAGTTCTTGCAACCTTATGAAGTTGTCTGATCAGGATGGGATGGGAGACTGTGTTGAAGGCTGCAGATAGGTCGAGAAAGATGAGGGTTGCAGTTTCGTGGTCGAGGATCATCCAGATGCCATCTGTCACTCTGATAAGGACTGTCTGTACTGTGGTTTGGTCAAAATACTGAATGCGTGGCATCACGGAGCTGGTGGTTGGTGAGGTGGTCTATTGATGGCTTTTTCTAGGCTGGGTATGGTAGGTGGGAGATCGGTCGGTAGTTCTCGAGTTTCGCTGGGACTGCTGAGGGCTTCAATAGGAGGGAGTTGACATTTGCACGCTCTAAGGAAAGTAGCTCTGTTGATGGAGGTGTTGAGGATGGGGGAGAAGCTTTGCTGATGAGGGCAGAGCGTTTGTTGAAGGCAGGGTGGGGACAAGAATCAGATGGAGCCCTGGAGTGGATGGTCTTGATGATTGCTGTGCCTTGTTCTGTGGTGATATGGGTCCATATTGTCAGGTTGTTGCCTTTGTTTCAATATTAGCAGACTCATTGTAAGGTTAATGGGGTCTGGTTGAGGGTCAAAATTGGTGTATACGGCTGTGATATTGTAGCAGAAAAAGTCTGAAAGCTTGGTGTGCAGTTCTTGGGTAGGGTGATGTTGCTGATGGTTGCTGTTGATGTGGTGAAGTCGTTGATGATAACAAAAATGTCCTTGCTGCCGTTGGAGATGTTGTTGATACAGTCAGTTAGGGCCTTCTTTTTGTTTTCTCAGCATTGCTGGTGGTAGTGTCTCTGGGTGTATTGAATGCTTTCTTGTCCAATTCACCTTGGCTCGCGCTCCACATCCATTCCAGTTGCTTGCAGTGGCGTTTGGTTATTCTGAGTTCCTATGCGTACCAATTGGACTGCATTTGCATTTTTGGTACTTGACTCTTTTCCTGAGTGACCAGGGTTTTGGTGCAGAGAGTGATCCAATTGTTGAATTTGTTGATGTTTCTGGATAGTTAGCCTGTTTGCTCTGGTTGATTTTTGGGGAAGGTGGACGCCCAATCCACCTCATAAATGTTGTTCCAGTGTCAGCGGTCAGGCCCTGTCGTGGTGGTTCTTCAGTGGAGGAGAATGTTGATTGAGAAGCTAATGATGGTGTGGTTGGTCTTGGTGATGGAACTGAGTGTGTTGATCATGATACTGCTGAATGAGGTGAAGATGGGCTCCAGGATCTGTGAGGCAGTGTGGGTGGGGGCTGAAACATATTTTGTAAGTTTGAGGATTCCAAGTCTTTCCAGGTGTGTGGGTGAGTTGTGGTTGGCATGATCTTCTAGTTGAAAGTTTAGGAGGATGTAGGTACGGGAGTCGATGATCAGTGGGGCGGTAAATTCAGGAGGTTGCTGGTGAAGTTGGCTTTGGCTCCTGGGGTTCGGTAGACAAAGGTTCCGCCCCGGATATTGTTGGCTGTGATTTGCAATTTGAAATTGAGGTGCTCCATGTAGTCGCTTCCATTTTCTGTGTTGGTGGTGCAACTGATGGAGTGCTTGAATATAGTAGAGATTCCCCCTTTGGGTTTCTGTTGGTGTTTTGCTTCATGATCTTGCAACGGGTGGGGACGGCTGAAGCAATATCTGATATTAATGCTGCAGTTAGCAATGTTTTGGTGAGAAAGAGGAGGTCTGAGTTGGCACTGTGCAGCAGGTACCATTTCTCCATGGTGTGTTTGCTGAGTGATAATGTGTTGAGCAGCATGCATATTATCAAGGTTTGGAGTGTGGGCGGGTGTTGGTTTCCATGTGAATGAATGTGTGGGGTGTAGGGTGCTGTCAGTGTGGTTGTGGTGAGTGTTGGGCAGTGGTTGTGGTAGTACAAGTGAAGCAGCAGAAGGTGCATGATGGAAGCTCCCTCCCTGTTGTGTAGTGATTTAATCTGAGTTGCAATACTGTGGATTTATCAACCTACTCATGCCATGCAAGGTGGCATTTCGTGGCTTGATAAATCGCATCTCAAGGGTTGCTTCGCTTTGGCTCCCCATTGCATGGTGCAAAAACGACGCAGCCCTTGATAAATATGGCCCAGAGTTCTGAAATGGAGCATTATGATTTGGCAACATGTGGAATGAAGAAATGTTTGCCTAGTCTGAAAATATGATATGGATTTATTTCATGAACCTAACTACAAATATTTTTTTCTCCCTGGAGGGGAAAAATGTACTGCCTGCAAACTTGGAGGGAGAATGTGATACAATGGTTTGAAACAAAAGCAGAGTGACTGAAATGCGCTACATAAACCTATATTAAGCTTTTTAAGGAGCACAAGCTTTGTGGCTGTAAGTGGAAGGCTGCCATAAGCTATAATCAGTATGTCACTAAGGAAATCTCTTAAAGAGAATTCCAGGAAATCTGGGAACATGAGTAAAAAAAGAAATACATGTAGTGAGACACTGCTTTGTAATATTCATAGTATCTGTTAATGAGATGGTTACAAGTTGCCCGTGCGTGAGACCTGCTGAAATCTCTGCCTATGGAGAAAGGAAAGTAAATGTGAAATATATTTTGAAAGCCTAATCTCTTGGTATTTCAATTTGTTCATAACACAGAGAAGTGAACGCATTAATTGCTTTTCTATGCTCTCTCTATTCATTTGTTCTCATACTCCCCAAAATATATACATGAAACCATCTTCTAGTCTTGTCAGATACATAGGCGCATCATGTGCATTTAAATAAAGTTTCTACTGCATTATTTGGCAACTAGCCCTACTCATCGAAGCAATTAAATTAGGGTGTTTAAACATAGAGCACACAGGAGCAACACTAAGACTATTGATTTCATAGGACAACAAAGGAAAAAGTTACATCATTAGCTAGTATCTTCCTCATTAGTCTATTGTACATCGCATGCACACATTTTCTAAAACTATCGCTTATAAGAAACTATGCCAGAATCGTCTTTGTGTAAGGCCATTTGGTGTAGCTTGATGACTATTCATCATACTAGAACTGATTTATTTGAGCGTCCTTATCCGCCAGTGATTTGTTAATGAAATCCAGGGCATCTTTACAAGCCCCTAACACCCCCGGAGCGTCACTTTTTCTGACGCTCCAGTGGCCTTGTCGATACCCACTTATATTTATAAGGTGGCGTTAAGCCACTTAACGTGGCTTAACTCCACCTTGTAACTATGCCCCTTTCCGCAGCAGTCTGCTAAGCAGAGGCGTAACGAAACTTGAGGGGGCTCCCCTGCAAGGTACGTGGAGGGCCCCCTCCGAACTCAATCAGGAGCTCTCCGGCCGAAGTACTGTGCTGAGGGGGCCCCCTGTAGCTTGGGGCCCACCCGCACCGCGGGAGATGCGGGGGCCTGTGTTACGCCCCTGCTGCTAAGGCAAAGGGGTGGGCGATGGGTGTTGCAGTGGGCATTCCACCGCAACCCCCATTGCTTTTTGATGCTCCCCATATTTACAAGCATGGGGCAGCACCAAAAACTGAGGCCAGGTTTTATCTGTCCTTTGGATGCCGATACAAGGAGAACTTATTAAATTCTCCTAATATTTTGCACTTTCTATGTGTGCTGCATTCTGCAGCAAACATAGAAACAGCAAATCGCCTTTAAAGGTTGTTGTTGGGCAGGAAGATGTCCCTTCCTGCACATGAACAATCACCCCTGCAGGACAGGCACCCTTGCAACATGGCACAAGGGCGCCTGCGCTGGCGCTAGGCAGCTTTTTAAGTGCCAGCACTAAGTAAAATGCAGGGGTATGCCGTATTTTTGTAAATACGGTGCATCCCTGCATTTTGAAAATGTCAGAGCACGGCGTTGCCAAATTTGGTGTTACACCAACTTCTGACATTTTCTTGTATATATCCCCCCAAAGTCTTGCAAATGTTGTATACTTTGCAAAACCCACCTCATCTTTTTGATGCAGGAAAGTAGGTATTGTTCTACCAAGTTAATTTACTGTGATGTTGGCCAGTGTAAGCAATTGGTTTGCTGGTTGAGGGGTGTAAAACTCTTCTCAAGCAGAAACCACAACATTAGTCACGTTGAAGTCACAAGTAAACCCTAAATTAACCTGCGCTCGACCCCCTGGTAGCTTGGCATAGAGCAGTCAGGCTTAACTGAGAGGCAATGTGTGAAGCATTTTTGCAACACTTCAAACTGTAACGCAATGAAAACCCACCAGACAAGGATCCCACACCAGATTTCGAAAATTAGATTATTCTTTAATAAATAAAATAAGACCAAAAATCCCATAAGTAGACCTAGAGATATGCACATCTAACGATTTCAGTAAATATAGCGCCAAAAATTACAAAGTTCCAACTGTGGATATCTGGTCGCTTCTGACTGGGACAAAGTCACAAGTTCAGGCCAACCACGAGGGACCGTGGGCTGGCTACAGGGAACAAATGTTGCCCTCTGAACAAGAGTACATTAAATCCTGGTTTGTGCCACATTGCAAGGTCCCGCAATGAGGACGTGTTGAGCAACCAAGGAGAAGAGTCAGTTCCGAGGAGGTGTGGAGCTGTGATGCAAGGTGCTGCGTCGTCGGCATTGAGGATCCCGTCGACGAGGACTTTTGAAGCGAAGTCCAGCGTCGTGGTTGCATTATGCAGATGAGGAGATGCGTCGGTTCTGAGGAGCTGCGATGCGAGAATCTGCGTCATCATCAAGGCTGCCATCGACTAGAGATTTGCAATGCGATTGCCTTTGTTGGTAAAGCTTCCCAGAGGTGACAGTTCTGAAGCGGGCTGTGCGGTCAATGCTTTGTACTTTGCATTTGGAGAACCCTCCTAGCAGAGAAGATGTGTCTGTTCTGCTGAGTCCACAGATAAGCTGGCAGAGCACCTTCAGGCCCACTTCCAAGGGTCCGGGACTTGGGTGGCACCACTTGGCAGGGTAGGACTCACAAATGGCAGAGCCTAGGTGTTGGGCTTAATGTTGTTGGAGCCTTTTGTCTCTGATGCTCTAGTCAGGAGGCCAGCCAATAAGCCCTTCAAGTCACTTTGGGGTCCTGAGTTCAACAGAGGCAGATCCAATCCTTCTCACCTAGGCCCCGGGCAAGAGGGCAGCAGGTCAGCACAGCAGGGCATCAGTTTTTTCATAGCAGCAGATCAGCAAAGTGGCAATCCTTTCAGCAGCACAGCAGCCCTTCTTTCTGGCAGAGTATCCACAGGTCCAAAAGTGTACTGTACAGGTGGTGTCTGAGGTCCAATATTTACACCTGGTGCCCTTCCTTTGGAAGGTGAGAGAAGCTTCTAGAAATTCTCTTTCGAGTGCACATGCTTTTCCGCCTTTCCTGCACTGGCCCCTGTCAGACTCTACTTACGATTCTGCAGGAACAATATGCAAGATGAGAGTTCCCAAGTTCCCCCTAGTCACTCACTGTACCCAAATGAGTCAAAGCACCAGTAGTAAATCAGGGGAAGAAGGGAAAGCAAGGAGGAAAGGTGATTTTGTCCCACGACGTTTCCCACCAAGGATAGGATCAGTCATCCAGGGGGATTTCCTATGAAGAGAGATAAAATATATGAGTGTGCGGAAAAAGGCGGTATTGAAATAATGATATAGGTAAGGTGTATCGCCCTAGTTTACCTTAGCAATTCCCTTCTTCTATTATACATTGACAAAACTACTCGAGTGGGATCTGAGGCTCTTATCTTTTGGAAAGAAAAAATTGGCAGTCAGTGAGGTAATGCAACAATGTAGTGTAAGAAGAACTAAAAAGAAATGAAAAGAAAAGCCCAGTAGCACCCACCTATGTCTTACTTGAAATGGCCCATGATATCAGGAAAACTGAAGCGGACAGAATGTCCACTAGCAACTTGCTAGCACAGCGTAGAAATAAGAATTCTCTATATGGAAACTATGATTAATGCCTCCTTAACTTCAGGAGGAAATAATGTTGTGTCCTTATATTTTACAGGAACACTCTTGGTTCAACAAGGTCAACAAAAAGTAAGAAACAGATCTCCAAGGACGAGAGCACCTTATTTATTTAAGTATTTATAAATATATTTCAATAAAGAGCTTAGGCAGCGCATACACACCATTACCGCACATATAAAGTGACTGGTTTGTTGATCCCTTTCTTTGTCTTGCAGGGCAGAAGAACTTTGAAGGGCCGGGATGAAGATTCAGGAGTCTGCATGAGGGAGCCATGACGAAGCCGGAGAGGAACGTCGGGATTCCGCTGCAGGAACAGAACGAGGATTCAGGAGTCTGCGTGAGGGAGCCACGACAAAGTCGTAGAGGAACTCCAGGATTCCGCCGCAGGAACAGGACGAGGATTCAGGATTCTGCATGAGGGAGCCGTGATGAAGTCGGAGAGGAACTCCGGGACTCCGCCACAGTAACAGGACTGGTGAGAGGATGTAGCCTTACGGCTAGAGCGGTTGACCTCGAAGCTGGGAAATCGGGTTGAGTCTCCGCAACGATGCTCAACATCCTGTGATTCTGGGCAAATAACTTAATCTACCTGTGCCTAACAAAAAAAAAAAATGAATGTGTCCTTCTGTAACGAAACTGGTGCTCATGTAAAGCGCTCTGATACTCGATGTTTCGGGTCTTGTTCGCGCTATATAAAACTCAAAAAAAAAAAACAGGATGAGGATTCAGGAGACAATGGAGTAGGACGTGTTCTCCATGCTCTCTGTGTCCTAGGGCCCATCCGCTTGCTGCTGACCCCCATGAGGCGTCTGCACCATCATCATACTGCGGGGTGACTGTGGTGCGGCGTGCTGCAGCAGCCGGAGAGGGTCGAGAATGGCCATGAAGGGCATAGTGCGACTGGAAGCACTGAACGGCAGCCGGAGGCAAAGGCCGCCATCTTGGTCCCAGGAGCGACTGGGCCACTGTGAAGGAGAAGGCAGTGGGGGAGTCTGCTGGGCCTAGCATCACACAGATTCCAGCGCTGGGGAGCCCCGTGAGCTCCGAGAAAGTGACATCCCCGCAGCTGGATGGTGGTAGTGCCGAGTCGTGCAGTGGGTGTCCGGATGCAGTGTGAACCGGCTGGAGAGGTGGGGGTTGCTGTACCATGGCCCTACCTGCGGGAGAACCTCCAGCACCGGAGATCTCACAATTGGAGCTGAAAGTACAGATGGCTTCATGCGGCACAGCTGGGGGCCCTGATGTGATTTGGCAGAGCTGGTGAGTGTGGAGACGAGGTGGGCGCCATAGCAGTGAGCTTGTGACTGGTGCGGGATGCGGCCGCTCCACGTTGTTGGTGCCATGCAGCATCCCCCAGTTGCTGGAGCTGGCGCAAAGGACCTAGTGCTGCCAGAGGCTGCGGTAAGGCCACTGGAAGCGATAGCCGGCATCCCGGACTCGTGGACTGTAGCGCTGTGCACCGAATGGAGGAAGGAGGGCCCCAGTGCTGCTGCAGGGGCTCCGACGCGGCATAGGCCTGCTGAGACTGTGGTGGCAGATGCGCTGCTGCCCACTTGGACTGGGAATCCTGCACTTCCTCATGGACGGTGAGTGTGGAGATGGGGTCTGTGGGTGGTGGCGGCCAAGCGCTGACAGGGACTAAGCCTGGCCGCATTAGGGGAATGGAGGCACAGTGGGGGCAACAGTGTATGCAGAGAATCTACCCACCCATGGCTCAGTGCAGTCCACATTCGGGAGCGCTGTGAGCCAGGCCCCTGTGTGATTGGGGACCTCAGCTCAGCAAACTCCCAGGAAAGACAGGCAGGAGAGAGCGCACTGGAACCAGGAGGTCGGGGGGAGCCTTGCATCCTAACTTGTTAGTGGGGAGGCACCTTCTCACCAGAGTGAACTGGCAGCACTGTGTAGACGGAACTGTGGCAATCCCCTGGCCCAACTAAAAGGATAACGTTGATCTTCCGCCCCTGGCTGGTGGGGCGATCTGCTGTACTGTCAGATCCCACAGGAACTGGTCTGGTGCTGCGGATAGCCGGTGGGGGTGGTCCGCTGCACCGGGTGGGTAGTGGGCCCGCTACATTGTTGGATGAGACTTCAGACATCCTGCCCCAGTGGAAACCGCAGGTGCTGAGAATGGTCCCAGCCAAACCAGAGCAGGCGGGTGCCTACAGAGGGGTGAGATCGGTGCAGAGACACCCTGCATTGAGTTGACACTAACATAAGGCCTCAAAACAGTGGGAAAGCTGAGGTAAAGAGAGACTGGCGATCGTGGCCAACCTGGTCAACCTGCTATGCCGAGTTCCAAGGCCACCAAGGACAACCCAGTGGTATCTCTTTGGAGCAAGTCCCTGCAGGCAGAGGCAGCAACCCCACACCCCCACGTGCTCACCAGTGATCGACGGTAGGTCCTCTACCCCAATCACCCAGGGGTATATGGATGGCTTCATACAAGAAATTCGGGCAGCCATCACCTCTCTCAAGGATGAATTCAAATCCTGCCTGTGCAAAATCTGGAGAGACGTCACCGAAATAGGCGAAAGAGTTGATGACCTTGAGCGGACTGTCGACACGAGGTCTGAGGACCAAGAGATGCTTAGTGTCGAGTAGTAGCGCTGGAGGAACAGAATATTAACCTAAAAACTAAGCAAGAAGACCTCGAAAAGAGGAGCCGCCAGAATAACATGCACATCCAGGGAGTGCCGCAAGGGGCAGAGGGCACCGACATTATGGCCTTCACTGTGGAGCTACTCCAGTAGGTCAAGGGTGATAAGGAGGCCTCCCCGCCCGCCTTAGATAGGGCCCATCGAGTCAAGGACACTGCTGGATGTGCAGAGAGTGCACCAGCTATCCTGACCAGAGTCCATTTCTTTGCCGAAAAGGAGGCGATAATGGGGGCGTCCAGGGGCAAGACTGAGCTTAAGTTTAAAGGCCATACTATACAACTCTTTCAAGACCTCTCTCCTATAACCCTTAGGAAGCAACACAACTTCAAACCTGTCACTGACTCATGCCCAAGGGATTCGATATCAGTGGGGCCATCCTTTCGTTCTCCTGTTCTCCTGGGAAGGCAAACGCCACACACTGCGGTCGCTGGCAGATGCCAAAGCCTTGCTAGAGCTCTCCTAAGACTCTCAAAAAGATGGTGCCCTTCTCCCCCCGAGCCCCTCCAGGCGAGGACTGCAGCCTAAATGGTCCACGGTCCCTTTGAGGCAACCTGACAAGCAACAAGCAGAGTCACCTTCTCAAGAAACAAAGAGATACATTATTCAGCATCTCCCCAAGCTCAGCAGTGCTGCCTCGCCCGCCCGCTCCGCTGCCGACTCGGTGTGACTCCAGATGTTGTATGGCAAATATATGCTTTCATAGGACAGAACCACGTCTACGCTATTCTCTTTAGACTTGGTCTGCTATTGAAGCGGGTGGGCCTTTGGGATGAGGAGAGCTACAAGCAATGACATTGGACACTCCTATGGGATTCCAGCTGGTCGCCCACCCACGACCTTATCTTCTGGAGGGTGACTCCTCTGGCGGGTTTGGAACACGTTGGTACCACTCTCCGCAAGATAAAGAGGTCATGATTGGGCTCTGTTGGTCTACTGTAATGTTTTGTTTCATGATGTTTACTGTTACAGGTCGTATAGGATACAACACAGGTTGGGGGCAATGGTTTTTTGACTTGTGTGGGCTGTGGGGGAGAGAGGATGGACGGGACTTGCACCATACTTTTGGCATTGGGCGGGATCATGTTTGGGAGTTGCTGATGGGATGGGATGGGGCAGGAGAGCGGATCAGCTTCCACTATAGACAGGAAAGGGTCGAGCAAAATTGAAACCCTTCTGTGTTGCAACTGATCGCACACCAGAATTTATCCACCCTTCTGTCGATACTGGATCTAATGATTGCTCCACGCCTCTCTGCATACAATGGGCAACCTCAAATTGATTTCTATGAATGTGCAGGACCTAAATTCCCCAAATAAGCGGAAACAAATTTGGCGCTATATACTGCAGCACAACTCAGATGTCCAGCTGCTCCTGGAAACCTACTTAATGAGGCCTGATTGTTGCCGAATGGCTCATCCTAAATACCCCAAGCAACACTGGGAATACACGTCCTCGAAGACGGTGGGGGTGGGCATTCTATGCAAAGCGAGTTTCTATACTTCTGTACTACGAGAAGTCAGCGACAAGGAGGGGCGCTACAGAACCTTTCAGCTGCTCCGAGGACAGTGCAAACTGACACTACCCAACCTTTATGCCATCATAGTCTGTGGGGACCTCAATCTGGTGAGGGACCCTTCATTAGATAGAAGCCGTACGACGTTCCAGAACACCAGGGCTATGTCCATGTGCTTAAAGAGGGATATAAAGGACTGTGACCTTGTAGATGCGTGGCGTTATAAGCACCCTGGCATGCTAGATTACTCCTTCTCCTCACATGTTCACGCCCTCCTATTTCGGCATAGATTACTCCTTAGTCACCCTCCCCCTAATCCACTGCCTGCATACCACGGAACTCTCAGACATTCCTATCTCCGACCATGTGCACGTAGAACTGGCCTAGGCTGACCCGGCACAACGCCCGGGGCACCCACCACGCTAGCACTTGCCCCCGCACCTCCTGCGTGATCCCATAGATTTAGAGGAGATGCGTAAAGGGATTACCGACTATTTTCAGCTTAACGCGCTCTATGATACCTTTTTCCACATGCTCTGGGATGGATTCAAAGCCACAATAAGGGGAACAATAGCATTCATTGAGATTGCATGAAGGCGGGAAGCAGGGTTAGTAGATTCAACACTGTCGACAGAGATTAAGCAACTGGAGCGTACAGATAAGGATGCCCCCACCCGCCGGACCAAGCGACAGCTAGCCATATTGCGAGACCTACTGCTCACCCACCGCTTGGAAAAGGCAGAACGTGCAGCTCTGGCTCTCCAGTAGCGATACTACGAGGGTGGGTATAAGATGGGGAAGCTTTTGGCACGTTGACTATGACAAACACGCGCCAAAAATCACATTGCTAAAATTCGAGATGGGAGCTTGGGATGGGTCACAGCAGAGAGGGACAAATTAGAAGCTTTCCGGAACTATTATCAACACCTCTACTCCTGGGAAGAACCCCCGCCTGCACAGCTTCGCACATATCTCACAGATTGTTCTTGGGAACCTCTGATGCCACAGCATGCCACTCTTCTAGGTCCCCTGATCACCGCTGACGAACTCCGGGCAGCAGTATGGGCCCTTCACGGGGTAAGACGCCAGGTCCGGACGGACTGTCGGTGAGCTTCTATCGAATATTCCTGCCCCAGCGGCAAGAGTACATCTTGCGACTGTTTAAATCTTTCTCCCAAGACACAGGCCTCACGCCTACAATGGCCAAGGCAGAGATCTCGCTTATACCCAAAGTGGGCAAGGATCCAGCCCTGTGCTCCTCTTACCGCCCGATAGCCTTGCTTAACATTGATGCCAAGCTATTCACCAAAATACTAGCCACTCGACTAGAGTCTTATCTACTTGGTCTTATTAGCCCCGACCAAGTGGGATTGATACGCCAGCAGCAAGGGGCCGACGATGTTCGTTGTATAGCCCACCTGGTGGAAAAATCACACAAATTTGGTATCCCTGCTTGCCTTCTCTCGCTCGATGCAGAGAAGGCATTTGATAGGGTCGACTGGACGTATCTTCAGGCAGCCCTGCACAAGGTCGGCCTTGGGGGGGAACTTTATTTCCAAGGTCATGGCCTCTTACGTGGCACCAGTAGCGCGTGTCCGTGTCAACGGGCAGACTACGAACCCTATCTCTCTGCGGCGTGGTACAAGGCAGGGATGCCCGATCTCACCTTTACTGTTTGCCTTAGCGGTTGAGCCCCTGGCTATCCGAATCTGTGCCACAGACACAATCAACGGCATACCCTTTGTGGGTCAAGTACATAAGATAAGCTTGTTTGCAGATGACCTCTTGCTCACCCTGATGCGGCCTGAGATATTCCTCCCTAGTGTTGTGGAATGTCTACAGACCTTTGAAACCATCTCTGGCTTTAAAATTAACATGTCCAAGTCGTCTGTGCTTAATCTTACTATCCCGGCTGGGAGCTTAAGAGTCTACAGAATCTTGTGCCTTTTCAGTGGTCCCCGGACTCCATCAAGTATTTGGGCCTCCACATCACCCCGACGCTTGCTTTCTGGTCCGAGCAAATTGGCCGTCCTTTCGCCGCTCCATCTTGGCAGATTTTCAGAGATGGAAATTAGCACACATCTCCTGGCTGGGACATATTAACGTCATAAAGATGAACGTCCTCTTACGGGTTCTTTATGTATTTCAAACGCTGCCTATGCCTATCCCGCAGGAGGACATCCTGCGTCTTCAGAGGGACATCTGTGCCTTTATATGGAATGGGAAGTAACCAAGAATAGCTTATTCTCTGCTGATGCTACCCCGCGATAGGGGTGGTCTGGCATGCCCAAATCTCCTGGAATATTATTGGCCAGCCCACCTGAGATATAGATCAGAATGGGTAGTACGCGAGAGTGAGAAGCACTGGTTCCTCATGGACCGCGCGGTAGCCTGCAGGCCTCTGTGGGACCTCGCCTGGGTACCCAAACATGCTCGCCCATGCATCATGTACATTGCCATGCTGACTAGGATAATATTGGAGATCTGGGATAAGATAGCTCTGAAAAAGGATTTGACCACCTTCCCATCCCCACATACACCTATATCCCGTAACCCTGCCTTTCTCTCTGGCTTATCACCGTCCTCATTTTGTAGCTGGAGTGAAGGGGACTGTTGGACACTACAGGACCTTTTTGCTGGAGGCGTCATGAAGACATTTGATGAGCGCAGGGACTAATTTCGCCTTATGTCCACCACGCACCTTGAATACCACCAGCTGCGGCATTGGGCACTGCACCCCAAGGTCTACCCTGCAGTTACTTGCCCGTACACTCCCTTCGAGAAACTTGTCCGCACCATCGATGGCACTCGAGGGCTAACATCCAACACATACCCATTTCTACAACACTCACTCCCGAGTCGCACACATCAGTATCAGTCCACATGGCACAACATTACTTCAGGGACGATCACTCTTGAACAGTGGGAGGCACTGTGGCGAGATATCCCTAAAATCTACCGTAGCCTCTCCTCACGTGAGACTGCATACAAACTGATGTTCCAGTTGTACCGTACGCCAGACCGTCTTTCTCGAATGTACTCAGATGTGTCTCCTCTGTGTTGGTGCTGCGAGGAGGGCGAAGGAACTTTTTGTAATGTGTAGTGGTTATGTAGAGTGATTGCCACAAACTGGAAATAGATGGTGGGGCACATCAATGGGATTGTAGGCTTTCCTGTCCTGGGTCTTTACCCCACGATCATACTTGGCATACGCCCGCCAATTTGGACGCCATGACGCCCGCAGACTGGGCCTTCATCAGCCATTTATTGCAAGCAGTGCAACAGCTCATTGCAGCAATGTGAAAGCAAACCGTTCTGCCCTCGATTGCACAATGGTTTGCACGAATATGGCACCTTCTGCCATTGGAACAGCTATCCCACAACCTGACTAATACAGCCCCAAAATTCCAACGCATATGGCGACCATAAACACAATACCTCATGGGAATAGAATTTGTATGCTTCATTCTGCCAAAACTTGGAGCTCCCCAACTCTTCGATTAGCGGCACCAAACAAGCCTCCTACCCCTAGCGCAAGGAACACTGAGTGCAGAGGGAGGCTCGTCTGACCCACTCCCCGCTGGCTATTACAGCTCCTTATACGCACCTAAACCCTGATATTAGATGAGACCTGTTTTGAGTTTGTTTGTTAAGTGTTCACTAATACACTGATATTAATGTCAACCTGAAATACAACAGGGTGTATGACAATAGCTATAAAAGTGCCAATGAGGGCTCTACACATAGGTGGAATACAGCATATTGATTTGTACTTGTGCTGCAGGACTTATTCTGGCCCTTTATAGGCATGCAATTCTAGTTGTCAGTATTGCTGTGTACAGGCCCCCACGTGTGACAGCCAATAGGTGGCAGTATTATTCTCAGCCTATACTGCGGTCGCTGTGAGAGTACTGGAGACCTCCTGTTAATGTATTAACAGCGTTCTTATACTCGTGTGATGTAAACTGTGGGGACTTGCATTGACACTGTAAAAGCAAACTGTATTTCAGAATGTACCACACCCTGTCCAAGCATTATGATGTACTTTTTTTTGTAGACTTCAAGTAAAGATTGTCTTTGGGCAGGAAGGTGTCCCTTTCTGCACATAAACAATCGCCCCTGCAGTGCAGGCACCCTTGCAACATGGCAAAAGGCACTAGGCAGCTTTTTTAGTGCCAGCGCTAAGGAAAACGAAAGGGTGCGCCGTGTTTTTGTAAATACGGCGCGCCCTGCATTTTGAAAATGTCAGAGCACCAAATTTGGTGTTACACCACGCTCTGACATTTTCTTGTACATGTCCCCCCAAAGTCTTGCAAATGTTGTATACTTCGCACAACCCACCTCATCTTTTTGATGCAGGAAAGTAGGTATCGTTCTACCAAGTTAATTTACTGTGATGTTGGCCAGTGTACACAATTGGGTTGCTGGTTGAGGGGTGTAAAACTCTTCTAAAGCAGAAACCACAACCTTAGTAAGGTTACAGTCACAAGTAACCCCTAAATTAACCTGAGCTCGACCCCCTGGTAGCTTGGCATAGAGCAGTCAGGCTAACTGAGAGGCAATGTGTAAAGCATTTTTGCAACACTTCAAATGGTAACACAGTGAAAACCCTCCAGACAAGGATCCCACACCAGATTTCGAAAATTTGATTATTCTTTAATAAATAAAATATGACCAAATATCCCATATGTAGACCTAGAGATATGCACATCTAAAGATTTCAGCAAATATAGCACCAAAATTTACAAAGTTCCAACTGTGGATATCTGGTCGCATCTGACTGGGACATAGTCACAAGTTCAGGCCAACCACGAGGGACCGTGGGCTGGCTACAGGGACCCAGTGTTGCCCCCTGAACAAGAGTACCTTAAATCCTGGTTTGTGCCACATTGCAAGGTCCTGCGATGAGGACGTAATGCACAACCAAGAAGAAACGTCAGTTCCGAGGAGGTGTGGAGCTGTGATGTGAGGTGCTGCGTCTTCGGCATTGAGGATCCAGTCAACGAGGACTTGTGAAGTGAAGTCCAGTGTTAGAGATGCATCGTGCAGAAAAGGAGATGCGTCAGTTCGGAGGATCTGCGATGTGAGAATCTGCATCGTCATCAAGGTTGCCGTCGACAAGAGATTTGCAATGCGATTGCCTTTGTTGGTAAAGCTTCCCAGAGGTGACACTTCTGATGCAGGCTGTGAGGTCAATGCTGGGTGCTTTGCATTGGGAGAACCCTCCCAGCAGAGAAGATGCATCTGTTCTGCTGAGTCCACAGATGAGCTGGCAGAGCACCTTCAGGCCCACATCCAAGTGTCCTGGACTGGGGTGGCACCACTTGACAGGGTAGGACTCACAAATGGCAGAGCCTAGGTGTTGGGCTTAATGTTGTTGGAGCCTTTGCTCCCTGAAGCTCTAGTCAGGAGGACAGCCAACTAGCCCTTGAAGTCACTTTGGGGTCCTGAGTTCAACAGAAGCAGATCCAATCCTTCTCACCAGGCAAGAGGGCAGCAGGCAGCAGGTCAGCACAGCAAGGCTTCAGTTTTTTCAGAGTAGCAGATGAGCAAAGTGGCAATCCTTTCAGCAGCACAGCAGCCCTTCTTTCTGGCAGATTATCCACAGGTCCAAAAGTGTACTTCTAAAGGTGGGGTCTGAGGTCCAATATTTACACCTGATGCCCTTCCTTTGGAAGGTGAGAGAAGCTTCTAGAAATTCTCTTTTGAGTGCACATGCTTTTCTGCCTTCCCTGCACTGGCTCCTGTCAGACTCTACTTATGATACGGAAGAAGGGAAAGCATGAAGGAAAGGTAATTTTGTTTCACGACGTTTCCCCACACAAGGATAGGATCAGTCAGCCAGGAGGATTTCCTAACAAGAGAGATAGAATATATGAGTGTGGGGAGAAGGGGGGTATTAAAATAATGATATAGGTAAGGTGTATCTCCCTAGATTACCTTAGAAATTCCCATCTCTATCATACGTTGACAAAACTGTTCGAGTGGGATCTGAGGCTCTTATCTTATGGAAAGAAAAAATTGCAGTGTCAGTGATGTGATGCAACAATGTAGTGTAAAAGGAAATAAAAGAAAAGAAAAGCCCAATAGCACCCACTTATGTCTTACTGGAAATGGCCCATGATAACAAGAAAACTGAAGCGGACAGAATGTCCCCCAGCAACTTGCTAGCACAACGTAGCAATAATAATACTTTGTATAGAAACTATGATTAATACCCCCTTAACTTCAGGAGGAAATAAGATTGTGTCCTTCTATTTTACAGGAACACTCTTGGTTCAACAAGGTCAACAAAAAGGAAGAAATAGATATCCAAGGATGAGAGCACCTTATTTAGATAAGTATTTATAAATATCTTTCAATAAAGAGCTTAGGCAGCGCATGCGTGCCGTTACCACACATATAGAGTGACTGGTTTGTTGATCCCTTTCATTGTCTTGCAGGGTGGAAGAACTTGGACGGGCCGAGAGAAACATGCAGGAGTCTGAGTGAGCTAACCATGATGAAGCCGGAGAGGAACGGCGGGATTCCGCAGCAGGAACAGGACAAGGATTCAGGAGTCTGCGTGAGGGAGCCGTGACGAAGTCAGAGAGGAACTCCGGGATTCCGCTGCAGGAACAGGACGAGGATTCAGGAGTCTGCATGAGGGAACCATGACAAAGCCGGAGCCAAACACCGGGTTTCTGCCACTGGAACAGGAAGTGTACAGGTAACTGCCCCAGAAGTGAAGGCTAACCAAATCATGAAATGCTAGAATGCGAAGCATTCTGCTTCGGGATCAGGACGATTTTATAATCTTCCACTGTAGCCTGCGGCGCAGCAGGCAGTACTGTACACCCCCTATAGCCCCCTCCACAGGCTTAGGTTTCCCAGGATAGTGTCTCTGAAAGAGGCCCAACAATCGAGGGGCGTGAACATGACTTGCTGGCTCCCAAGAGAGATCCTCAACACCATAACCCTTCCAATGTTTAAGGTATTGTAGCCGACGTCGCACCCTTCTGAAGTCAATAATAGCCTCAACCTCATATTCAGGGTCATTATTTATTACCACTGGGGGTGGAAGAACAGGCAATTTCATACCAGCCACCACTGGCTTTAATAAGGAAACATGAAAACCAGGATGTATCTTCAATGCAGCAGGAAGGTATAATTTAATTGCAACAGGATTGATAACACTACTTATTGTGTAGGGGCCAATAAAACGGGGTTTGAATTTACAGAATCCCTTCACAGCAATGATTTTGGTGGATAACCACACCTTATCTCCAATTGTGTGTGTAGGCTCTAAACGTCGATGGAGATCTGACTTTTCCTTGAATACAGATTTAGGGCCCAATTCCGATTCGGGCCGGAAAACATACCGACCGACTCGGTACGGGAATGTTGTCCGACCGACACGTACCGGCGCTGCCCGACCCGCGTAGTACGATGAAATGCATGTGAATCATGACCGACTCGTACAGAACACAAGCCGAACGACCGAACCGCACGGAAACAAGCTATCCAGCTGGGAAACTACACGAATCGAACCGACCGACACGCACCAGGAATGAACCCGACCGAAACGTACCCGCGAACTCCGACCCGCGCAGTACGATGCAATGCGTGGAAAACCAGACCGAGTCGCACGGAGCCCAAGGCGTACGACCGACACGCATACAAAACCCAGCCGAAGCAACCCAATACTCCGCGACCGACGCGTACGCCGCACATGAAACCCAGCAGGAACCCAGCTTGAAAGACTCGGAGAAGCCCGCACGAGCCAACTGCAGCATCCTACTCGGTCAGTAGAACGTCTCCTACATACCTAAAAAACTCAAAGGAAAAAATCCAAAAAAAAGGGCCAAACAAGCAATGATAAAGTCAATAAATACAGGGGGAAAAAACATGGAACAAGGACACACCCACAACTCCACCCATATAAAGGCCACAAATCCCTACCATGATCCTTTGCAAATTCAACTGACCTGCCAGCACAGAACACCATCAGACAGCAACCACAGACACACTCACAACTCATCCATCACACAAGCCACACACCATTAGCACCTCCCAAATAGCACCCTCACATACACCCAGCAAAACCTACACTCACCCACCCTCACTTGCACACTCACACACACATCAATCCCCACCACCACCCATCACCATGCCCCCAAAGAAGAATCCAAAGTTCCTAGACAGTGAATTGGAAGTCCTGGTAGATGAGATCCTCAGGGTAGAGCCACAGTTGTTTGGTACATTGGTCCAACAGACCCCCATGTCGCAGAAAACCAAGATGTGGGAGAGGATCGTCGACAGGGTGAACGCACAATCACCATGTTTGCGCACAAAGGAAGACATCCAGAACAGGTGGTATGATGTGCGCAGGAGGGTCAAGGACCTACTCAAGAAGGATTACGCCATGAGTCAGTGCACCGGCAGTGGCCCTCCTGCCAAACCACTATACCTCAGGCCCTGGGAGGAGAAGGTGCGGGCCATCCTACCACCAGTGAGCGTATATGGACTATCAAACATCCCAGAGCCTGGTGAGTACACAACCAATATACACAATATTGTGTGACAATACACACACATCACTGTCAAGGGGATAGTCAACCCATGCACCCTTAGCAAATCCACAGCAACCAAAAGATAATCATCCCAAGATGTGTATGTTAGTCAGATAAACACAATACATGCCATCTCATAGTGACATGTAACTGTGTCATGACATGTACAAACCTAACAACAAATAGAGCAAGGCAGTGGCACAAATATAACCAACAAACACAGTCAGATATTTTGCCACCACTAGAACACCACCTCACAGGAAGCTCACTGAAAGGAAGGAATTCTGTGTATGCTGGTGAAGTGAGTGTAGGCAATAGCATGATGGGAGTTGTAGTCACAGATATTGGTCACCCTCACAATTTGCCCATCAACACCACTCTGAACCATGCTCACATCACAGGGAGTGGAAAAGAACTGACAAGATGGCTGACACTGGGTACTGCTGTGGGGAGCACAAGGCCCTGCTGGGAACTGTGCACCAACCAACAGCAGGACACCACTGACTGACATCCTGAAAGCCAACTTGCACTCCCTGCAATGGAAGCACGTTCCATGCTGGGATATCTGGCTGGGTGGGAAGGAGGACTGACAGCTCTGACCATAGTTACCAGCAGCTTTTCTCACACACTCCCTTAACACAAACTCCACACAACTCACCTGGGAGAATGCATTGCCTCACACTCTAATTAAATATCCCACAAAGAACTACCACACTGGGTTATGCTGTGTGAAGCATAGGGACACTTTTGGGACTTGTAGCCAAACAAACGCCAGGACAACACTGTCAGCCATCCTGTCAGCACAGGCACACTAACCCACAGGGAAGCAGAGTCAAAAGGAAGGAAGTATGGGCATGCTGGGAAGGGGGGTGCAGGCAATAGCATGATGGAAGTGGTAGTCACAGCTCAACATCCCCCACCCACATGGCCCAGCAAGCTCACACTGAAGCATGCACACCTCACAGGGAGTGAAAAGCCACTTCAAAGATGTCTGACAATGGTGCTCTGTTGTGGGGAGCACAAGGCCCTGCTGGGAACTGTGCACCAACCAACAGCAGGACACCACTGACTGACATCCTGAAAGCCAACTTGCACTCCCTGCAATGGAAGCACGTTCCATGGTGGGATATCTGGCTGGGTGGGAAGGAGGACTGACAGCTCTGACCATAGTTACCAGCAGCTTTACTCACACCCCCCCTTAACACAAACTCCACACAACTCACCTGGGAGAATGCAATGCCTCACACTCGAATTAAATATCCCACAAAGAACAACCACACTGGGTTATGCTGTGTGAGGCACAGGGACACTTTTGGGACTTGTAGCCAAACAAACGCCATGACAACACTGTCAGCCATCCTGTCAGCACAGGCACACCACCCCACAGGGAAGCAGAGTCAAAAGGAAGGAAGTATGTGCATGCTGGGAAGGGGGGTGTAGGCAATATCATGATGGGAGTGGTAGTCACAGCTCAACATCCCCCACCCACATGGCCCAGCAAGCTCACACTGAAGCATGCACACCTCACAGGGAGTGAAAAGCCACTTCAAAGATGTCTGACAATGGTGCTCTGTTGTGGGGAGTACCAGGCCCTGCTGGGAACTGGGCACCAACCAACAGCAGGACACCACTGACTGACATCCTGAGGGTCAACCTGCACCCACTGCAAGGGTGGCATGCTTCATGGTGGGATAACTGGGCTGGGGGAGAAGGAGGTCCGGATGTCAACCAAATACCACCAATGCTGGTCATGCACACACCTCAACATCCACATTGAAATGCATCAGGTTGGCAGGACAATGAGCCACACCAATATCAACCTCTGACTGTGACAACTTAGGACAATGCAATGTACAGGGCCGCATCCAGAGGTACAGTCACAACTGTCATGTGTTTGAACCATTGATGCCTGCAGAAACATAACATACATTGTGTGTCTCTTCCAAAAACAGGTGATGATGGGGAAACAGCAGCAGATGAGGAGGAGTCCCTGTCCCAGGCTCCGGGGGACCCGGAGCTCTCTGGTGTGGAACTGCCTCTGCCCTCATCAGATGGCGAAGACCAACCTGGCACCTCCGGTGTGAGTCATCATGCAGCACCAGCAGGATCACCATCTGCACCCCCTGCACCCATTCCTCCAACATCTGCCAACACACAGACCACCCCCGCCGACACGGACAGACCAAGGACACTGAATGACAACAGCACAGGGACCACAGCCCACCGTGAAGCAACGGACAACAACCCCAGTACCAACACCCAAGGGGGCCGAGGGTCACCTGTGCGTGCCACGGCAGCTCCCGCACGTGTGGCCAGGGGTGGTGGGAGGGGTGGTAGGCAGAGGTCGCTGTTTGCAGAGGGGTCTGGACTGCATGATGACCCACAACTGGCACGCATTGCTGATGCGTACCAGAATAGCACCGTAGAGGTCAGCCAGGTAGTGGGGATCCTCAAGGACATTCAACAGCAGCAGGCTGCCCATCATGCCCGCTTGGACTCCCACATGTCCCATGTGGAGACACACATGTCCCGTGTGGAGACACACATGTCCTGTGTGGAGACACACATGTCTGGCATGGAGTCCAAGTGGGACACATTGGAAGAACTGACAGCGGTGCAGAGGGACATATTGACATGCCTCCGCCAGATTAGCACCAACATATCCACACCTCCCTGTGTGCCCACAACATCTGGGGCCGCAACAACTGCAACTGCCACAGGGAGGGAGGATGACTCTGGTGGAGAGTCCTCTGCACCGCAACGGCCTGCACGTGAGGGTCCCCCAGAAAGAAGAGGGGTCATCCGAGGAAGGACAACTGAGAGGCCGATGGCCATGTACATCCCCCAGGAACCCAACACCTGTTCTGGAAATTCTCCTTTGTGTGCAAACTGTTCACCCTGTCGAATGCAACCCAACTCTCCCACATGACATGGGGAGTTTAAGTTGGACTAATGTATCAGATGACTGTGGACTTTACTCAGGACATTTCTGCTACCAACATTTCCAACTCATCTGGGACCTTTGGATTCCAATACCAATGTACAGCACCCACCATCCTGTGCACTATCCTCACACATGTATGTAAATAAACTCACTAATACACCATACTTGCCTCTGTTGTGATTCCAACGTTGTTTTTGTCATGGAGATGATGATCTGCTAAATGACACTGTGCATGCTAACTGCCACAGCAAGTTCAACACCGTCATGTTAGTCATGGCGACGTGACACATATGAGGGAGACACACCACTAGGGCTACACAACACATAGACACCAGGGCAATCTGACTCATCGCCTACACTGATGTTGCCGGGAAATACAGTGGAATGCACAGACACCACACCTATTCAGAGTCTGTGTTAACTAGCCCACAGGTGCAGTAAGCAAATGTCAGTCAGATGTGTGACCACAGACAACGCACATCCCAAAGTGAAGCACAGGTTTATTACACATTTGTAACATGTTGTTCCCTCTACAAATGCAAGGTAATCCCACGTGGCAGTGGCCACACAGTCAAAAAGTGTGGAAGAAATAAAGTCCAGGGGTGTGTGGCACATCACCTGTAGGGAAACAACTGCTGCCACCCTGAAAGCTGAATCATGGTGTCGGGGGATCCGAGTTGACCAAACAACTCTGAAAGCACCCTGTGAAGGACAGACATGACACACAGTCAAAAGCACTGAAGAACAGGACAGAACTGCAATACTCATGCCCAATACATGTCACAAGATACCTACACAAAACCAAGTTAGCATGTCAACACTGTTGGGGAGTACAGACTACCTGTAAGGACACATCGCTGCACGCATCCAGTCAAGTAGCACATGGCCACACTCAAACAGCACCAGAGCACCACCCACACATATCATGCAAACTCACATCATTGACATGACATCTCTGGATACTCACATTCAGCTGAAGAAGTTGGTGATGAGCTGTGTGCGGACATCACCCTCATCATCATCATCATCACTGGCATCGTGGCCCAGGCCAGGATCCTCCACAGGTGGCGGATGTTGGTCATCGTCATCCAGGATGAGAGGCAACTCCTTCCGCACTGCCAGGTTGTGTAGCATGCAGCAGACGATGACAATCTTGCACACCTTTGCTGGGGCATATGGGAGGGCCCCTCCTGTCTTGTCTAGGCAGCGGCTCTTCAGGAGACCAAATGTCCGCTCGATCACTCTCCTGGTCCGACCTTGTGCCTCATTGTAGCGCATCTGGGCTGGTGTCACAGGGTTCCTGAGGGGTGTCAGCAACCACGGCATGTTGGGGTATCCGGAGTCACCTACATACAGACAATTGTACATTAGCTGAGTTGGAAAAGAAGGCGGAATACAACATAGCAGAACACACACAATGGTACAAAGTCAGTACACACCGACAAGCCAGGCACGCTGGTTATGCATCTGTGACATCATCCTCGGGATGTGACTACTCCTCATCACGTAGGCATCGTGTGCCGAACCAGGGAAACGGGCACACACATGTGAGATGCTCATATCTGCAAGACATACCACCAGAGCATTGATCGAATGGTAATGTTTCCTGTTCCTGTATGCCTGCTCATGTGCCTGTGGTGGTACCAAAGCCACATGTGTCCCATCAATGGAGCCAATGACATGTGGCATCCTCCCCAGGGCATAGAAGTCACTCTTGACGTCAGTGAGTTGTTGACATTTAGGGAAATAGATGTACTGGTTCAGGTATCTCAACATTGCCTCCAAAACATCGCGTAGCACACGGCTGAACATGGTCTGTGACATCCCACCAGCAGACGCCACAGTGTGTTGAAAGGTACCGGTGGCAAAGAAGTGTAGGGCTGCCATCACCTTCACCTTGGGGGTCAGCGCTGTAGGGTATGGCCGGCCAGGTTGCAAATGTGGGGCCAACCGCACCGCCAATTCCTCAATCAGCGACCTGTTGAAGCAGTACCGTCGGATGCAGTCACGTTCCACCATCGTTGCAAGGTCAGGGAATGGTCTATGGACAGCTGGTGCCCTGCAGTGCATAGGTGAAGAAAGAAAGATTGTCAGTCACCCCACATATGTGCCATTGACCATACTCAATATCACACGATACATCATTACGAGACACAAGTAGCTGATGTGTGTGCCGTTCTGTATGGACATATATGGCACCTACATGGCCAACATATAACATCACAGTTCAACATGTGTTGACAACAAGTTCCAGGTTGTGCTATGGGAAATCATTAGGCTGTGTCACAGTACCCATTTACTGCTGTCACGTTCCAAACACACACCACAGTGACATGTCAGGACAGATGTGCCACAGGCATCACAACTCATTGACAGGTAGATTCCCAGGGACCCTGTATTGCCACATGGACACTGGCATGACATGGCGTATCATGTACACATCAGCAAAACAACCATGACTCCCACAGGTAGTGGCCCCTGTTGCCTCTGCAGGACAGACATGGACGTCTGTGACACACACACGCACAACATCAAAGTCCATGCACAAACAAGGTGGATGTGGAGACTGTCTCCCATTGTGCACATGGAATCAGAGACATCGGAAACATAACATGCACACAGACTGTGGAGGGCCATCACTCTTGTGGCAATGGGTCACCCTGTGACGTACATACCTTCCCACATGGGACTCAGGGGGTATGTGACATGACATACACATACAGAACCTGGAAATGTGACCATGCTACATGCTCTGAAATGAACAGTTGCACATCACAGTGGTCATGTGCACAACACACAAAGGATTCTGTCCCCATGAACACGTGCACAGCCTGGGAGTGGCTGCCCCCAAGTGCCACCCAAAATACCACATGTTGACCCCCATACTCAGAAAAGGTAATGCAGCCTTACATGCCTTAGGATACAGTGTGGACAGGCTGTGGTGTTGTAGGTGTGCCCCTGAGTCCCTGGCAAGTAAATGTGGCTGGCATACGTTCACCAGTGACAAGCATGGTGACATATGCGAGTGACTTGTACAGGGACGCGTCGTACAGCAATGGACCGATCCGTGTGCAAGCATTGGCCATTGCATATGATGTGAGCGGATACGCGTTGTACAGCAATGGACCGATCGGTGTGCACGCATTGGACATTGCATATGATGTGAACGGATACGTGTTGTTTTTCGAAATACGCGTTGTACAGCAATGGACCGATCGGTGCGCACGCATTGGACATTGCATATGATGTGAACGGATACGCGTTGTACAGCAATGGACCGATCGGTGCGCACGCATTGGACATTGCATATGATGTGAGCGGATACGCGTTGTACAGCAATGGACCGATCGGTGCGCACGCATTGGACATTGCATATGATGTGAGCGGATACGCGTTGTACAGCAATGGACCGATCGGTGCGCACGCATTGGACATTGCATATGATGTGAGCGGATACGCGTTGTACAGCAATGGACCGATCGGTGCGCACGCATTGGACATTGCATATGATGTGAGCGGATACGCGTTGTACAGCAATGGACCGATCGGTGCGCACGCATTGGACATTGCATATGATGTGAGCGGATACGCGTTGTACAGCAATGGACCGATCGGTGCGCACGCATTGGACATTGCATATGATGTGAACGGATACGTGTTGTTTTTCGAAATACGCGTTGTACAGCAATGGACCGATCAGTGCGCACGCATTGGCTATGGCCTGACATGGTAACGGACGGGTTTTCGAAGCTTTAACGAGTCGGATGCAGTGAATTCAGTTGGCCACCCACAACAATGTTGCAAATTAATGGGTGTCATGAAGTTGAACTTTTGAAGGATGCTGTGGGCGTGTATAAGTGGTGCAATTCCATGGATTGGCCAGATTCAGAAGATGCAAACGACTTGGACCTATCACTTTGGACACATGGGACAGTATCTGCCTCTGCAGCACACATATAATGCTGGCTGTTCACCTGAGAGCTCACTTGCCTGCACTACATGCTCCAGGACGACATCTGCCACTACCACTGCTGCTGTCTCTGCATCCTCTGGCTACTGAAATGGCACATACTGTGGATAGAGCCCCAGCCTTCAGCACTGAGGAGAACCAGGCCCTGCTGGACAGCCTCGTTCCACAATACAGCAAGCTGTATGGGAAACCAGGGGAGCAGGTGAGTGTGCTGTCCACTGCCTTACTAATTGTGCATGTTGTCTGACTAGCAAGACGTACAGTGTGTACACCAGTGGCTAGCATGCTCACTGAGTAGTTGTCACCCCCAAAGTGTGTAAGTCACATGCACTGAACAGGTATAGTGCAGTAACAGTGCATTCCAACAAGGTTTTACTTCCCAGGCAATGATACCATTTAGTAACTGCTGGCAAACTGTTCATAGCCATAGTTGCACTACCTGTGTAGATCATATGCCCCTGTGATTGAGACATGTATATCCAAATGTGTGATGCACGGAAATGTTGCATGTGTAGTAATGGCCTTTTCACTTTGTCATCCTCACAGGTTGATGCCCACCAGAAGCAGGAGATCTGGCTGACCATCGTCCGGGCAGTACAATCTGTGGGGTCTACAGGCGCAGGATCCGCAACTGCCAGAAGAGGTGGCAGGACCTTCGGGCTTGACCCGGAGGATCGCAAGGGTCCAGCTGAAGCTGTCACCTCCTCGCAGGAGGGGCGGACACCGGACCCTGACCCCCCACATGCTCCAGATCCTGGCGGTGGTCTTCCCTGACCTGGATGGGCAGCTGAAGGCCAGACAGCAGCAAGGAGGGGTAAGTGCTAGCCTCAACTGTGTACTATGACTGACATGCTCTATGCACTCCTTTAGCCTGGTTCCACTTCCACAGTACAACTGTCATGTCGTCCTGGACTCATGTCCCTCACTTGTGTCATGCCCCCTCCTCATCTGATACACAGGTCTGGCCCTTACAGTCTGTGACTTAGGTCACTTGGGTACTGTGTACTTGCAGTTACCTGTGGTTCAAGTTGGGGACAGCATCAGTTACAGGAACTTTGTGGTGGGCTGCATGGGTGGTACACTTGCTCACATTGCCTGTGATCTGACATGTACTCTGGGTATGGCTTTAATATGTGTTCCAATTGCTGCTCTGACACACCACATGTCTGGGGTATGTGCCACACACTCATGCTGCTGCGGAGACCAAGGTAGGGGCCTCAGAAGTATCTACATCATGTGTGTGACACATGCATAGCCACCTGCCTAGTGTTCAGGGTAATACCATGTTGCACATGGACCAGGACTGTAATGCCTACTCCGTACATCGAAGGCACTCTGTTCTCCCACTCCCGTGTGTCAGCATACATATTGGGCATTGTGAAGAGTGCACTCAGGTGTGTGCCTCTGTGTCACCGTGGTGTGGCCTTGCTATTTGGACTCCTGGAGTGTTTAACAATTTGGGGTGGCCAGCCATCTGAGTTATGACTATGGGATCTGCACATAGGTCAATGCATAGGTCTCTGATCCCTTGACTGTGCACAATGTTGTATGAAACATTGAGGTGCCGGCAGCTTTGGTTCATTCTCATCAGACGGTGAAGTGCTCATGTGTATGGATTTGTGTTTGCAGTCACTCAAATGTCTCATTTGATTGACGTGGGATCATCTCAGTCCTCATGATGTGGGTGGCCAGGGGTGCACATGTGCACCTGTCAGCTACAGGGCTTACATTCCTAAAACTCCCCTGATTGTGACACAGTGCAGACTGGTGTTGTGTGTATGCACTGCCCCTGTGACAGGAGACAGTTATGACTGACTTGCCAGACAGGCCTGTGCCATGACATTCCAATCGCAAAGGGTGATCCAGCAGTGGTGTAATATGTCCTGCATGCACACCATTGTTGCATTGTCTATCAGGACATGAGGACATCATTGTGTCTGGTGATGGAAGCAAAACCCGCATATCAACAGAGACTTTGCCCATCACTTTTCCTGACACATGTACTGAGTCAGTGGCAGGAGATGGCATGTGTTTGGAGTGACACATTTCCATATATACTCTTGGATGTCCAACAACTGTGTATGTGATGCATGTGTGCACATATGATTAGTCGCATACAACAGGCAGCAGACAGATGGGTGCATGGACAGGTAGGATATGTGTGGCATGAATGACTGTCAGGCAGACAATGGGCTTCTTGAAATCAGTGTCAGCACTAATTGCAATGTCTAGCAAATGTTGGCAGGGCTTACTCTGTGATGTGCTGTACTTACTGTGGTGTGTGTGGTCAGTACAGGTGACTAATGTTGCTCTGTTTATCCTGATTGTTTGCAGATACATCCACGGCCACAGGAGGAGACAGCTCCATGGATCAAGAGGAGCGGCAGAGCCAGACTGGGTCCACTGCATGGGAGACCGAGGGACCCAGTGGCACGGAGGGTGAGGGGAGCCACACTGAGGATACCTCAGCTACGACCACCTCGGCTGGGGAAAACAGCATCTCCAGTGAGGACTCCCTTGTGGAGACGGGTGTCAGCAGACCAGAGGCAACGTCAAGCAAGTCTGTCCCCGCCACCACCACCATCTCCACCCTCCAATCTGCTCCCAACCCACATGTCCGTGGAGGCTCCTGTGTAGGGGAGCGTGTCTCCTTCATGCAAGGCACCGCACCCCCTGCCTCTGTCCCCCCTGCTGCCCTGAGTGTGGAGTCTGTGGACTTGCTGAAACAGATCCATGTAGGGCAGACATCAATTCTGAGTGTCCTCCATGCACACACGGGTCTTTTGACACAACTGGTGTCATTCATGGAGGGCATGTCATCTGGCATGTCTGCCCTACATCGGACCAATCAGTCCATGGCCTCTTCACTGACAGCAGCAGTGTCCCTCCTGCAACAGTCCCTCGCCCCTCCTACCTCTGCCCCATCCACAATACCCAGTACCCTACCTGTCCCAAGCACACACACACAGCACCAGCACGCACCAGCACAGACAAAAGCAGCACACAGACACACACACCAAAATCCAGACGCACACGTACGCACAGTCAGGGGACTGATACCTCACTCACAGGGGCTGGGGCCCAGACACACACACGCATCCACGAGCACTGCGCAGTCCTCAGTTGCCTCTCCCTCCAAAAGCCCTTCCCTTGCCTCACCTGCAACCCCCCCCTCCCAGAAGCTCTTCCTCTGTGAGCTTGGCCTCTTCCCCACAGATACACCTGACACGAAGTCCAGGCGGAAGAGGCGACCACCACACACAGAGGGGAGTGCCCCTCACACCCGGACACCCTCCCCCAGGCACAGGCAGACAGAGGACCCCATTCGAAAGTCCCCCCGGACCAGGAAGGGCAAGACCCCACCACCACCACCACGCAGCTCCACCACACAGTCTCTCTCCTCCATCCCCTAGGCCACCACTGCACAGGTTCCACCGCCACACCCTGCTCCAGGTTCCCCCACACACCGATACTGCATCCCCAAACTGCTTAGGCCCTCCCCCTTACCACTTGCTCTTTCACCCCCAAACCAGACGCTCCGCCTGTTTGTGCCACTGGTGTGGAGACCGGGTCCCCCCCTCTGTCCTGCCCACCTCATCTGCCCCCCCTTCCACTCCCTTGGAGTTATGCACTGCAGTGGAGTCCACAACCACCCCGTCTGACTCGGGCACTGCAGTGGGGACCCAGTCCACTCCATCTGACCAGCCCACTGCAGTGGTTGCAGCACCCACAACATCTGAGTTGTGCCCTACAGTGGTGCCGGCCCCCACTGAGTCAGACACCTCCACTGCAGTTGCCGGTGACACTCCTGCACCCACCACCCCTTCACTGCCTCCTTCTGGCATCCCCTGATCCTGTCCCTGCGGTGCCTGGCCTGCCCCTTGTATGCCCCTCTGAGGGGGATGTCCCCTGTCCGTAGCAGTGCAGGCAAGCAATGGGTGACAAGTTGTCACGTATCACCCTGTTGGGACTGTGTATTTGGACTGGCCATTGGCCTTAGTTTCTTTTGGACTTCAAATTTTAATTTAACATTTGCTGAATAAAGCCTCTTTTTGTTTAATTGTGGTTTTTCTTTGGATGTACATGATGTAGATGAGTATCATCATGCATTTGCAGTTGTAATAGTGTTCAGATCAGGAAAATGAAGTGTTGCTGTGATGGACTCCATGTGGTCCATGGGATATGTGTCCTAATGTAGTCTGGTTCTATAGCATCCTTTGCTGCAGTCTGAGGGTGTAATGTTCAGCATTTGACACATGGATGTACGTTTTGCATTTGTAAATTAACATCTTTGGCTTACACTGATGCACATCTGGTGTGCTTACCACTGTTCAATGTTTCTATTTCCCTGACTGTGTGCCCATCTCCACTGGACATGCAGTTTAGCACATCAATGTTGAAGGACTCATCTGTGTATACAGTGCAACTTGCTTGACACGTGTTTAGGGTGTATGCAGATGACTGACGTGACACTCCCGTACCCAGGCTGATGTGAGCAGAGCCTTCAGTGTGTTGTAGTTGTTGACTCACTGACCGAGTGTTCTGCTGACATGTTTGAGTCGTGCACAGACAAGGTTTGGCACAGCGGACCTTCCACAGGAGTGGAGTGCCCTCATGGCAGTGTGTAATCCTGTGACATTGGCTGGGCCCGTGTTGTGTGTTGTGTGAGCATGTCTGTGTGTGTTCCCTTCCCTTTTCCTACACAGGCTGTGTCCCTAGGGATGTTCCTGTTTGTGATGCTTGCTGAGTTGTCCTGTGTTCATCCAGCATCTTGGACCTGGTTTCTCCGGGATGTGGGTGCATGGCAATCTAATGTTCATGAGGTTGTCATCCCTAGTTGTCTTTGTTGTCAGGGCTGGGGATGTGGGCAAACGCAGATGGGACGCAGTCAGGATTCCCCTTGGCACTTGTGGGTTACACAAGTCATGTAATTTACAGTTTGTGGTAGCTTTCAGTGATTGTGACACGTTGTGTGTGTGACTGCTGCCACTCCTCAGGGTCAGATCTGCAATGTTGGAAGTTGTCTATGTGTGTTCTTTGTGTGTCACCTTGGCTTCTTCATTGGTGTGTGACTGTGGCCGGGATCCCATTGATTGGGGTGGATTTCACGTCATGCCCATGTACGGCGTACTGTGCAGTGTGTCAGACATTCACGAGTCTTGTTGACTGGCCATGTGTGATGGGTTTCTCACCTTAGTTCCCACCACCCCCCCTGGGATTGTCATGGGTGCATGTGCAATGTCACCAGTCCATGTGAGCTTCACAGCTGCACATTGGTGGAGATCAAGGTGTGTGGTGTTGAGTGTGTGCAAATGTGAGTTGTTGCACGGCTAGACCCCTACCTCCATATTGGCCTTGGCTGACAGGCCGTGCTAATTGATTTGTGCTTGTGTAAGTGTGATGGTAGTTAGTTGCTCAGGACACATGGCTGTGGTTCACTGTGTGACCGACATCTACCTTTGTCATCACAGTGGGATTATCATGCAGGCTAGTGTCACCACAATGCGGTGTCCCTGGGAGTAGTGCTGTGGTGGGTCTGTCTCTTGCTGTGTTAGTTGCTGTTCCTACAAGCTTGTGTGACATGTGTAATTTGGGCTCCCTCTCATCTAACAATGCCTGATTGCCCACATAGGGAAATCCGATCCATGTGTTACTTTTGTGTGGCACTGTATACATATCTGTGTAATTGGGATTCAGGCCTCCTCATGTGTTGTGGGGTTGCCTGGGGACACTGGCACACCCCCCCTTCACCTGTTGTGTTTGATATGCAGTGTGAGGCTGCCTGTTTGTGTTTGTGCATCTGCACCACTGCATTGGCATATCTTTAGTGTTGCATTGGCTGTATGTTGTTTGGTGGATTTCCCCTGCTGTCCCTGGGACTCCTAGGTCATCACTCAGCACAATAATCATGGTTTGTATGTCCCATTGCTGCCATGGTATGGTATTTGTTCACCTCACATCTACAGTCTCCACAGGATATCTACATTTGTGTGTCCATTGGTGCAGATATGTGGGTCTGCATTATGATGGTCACTTCTGTCATTGTGTAATTGATAAATGTTGACAATGTCAGCCCCCATGGGTGATGTTTGGCTGCACATGGCCAAAGGTATGTCTTATTTGCACTGCACTGTTTGCCGCACCCAATCTATGTTGCTATGGGACACAAGCACTACTTTGCCACTGATGTGTTTGTTGTTGTGTGACCAGGAATCATCCATGCTGTTTGGCAGTTGCAGCTTTTTCCATGACAACACTTACCTTTTGGTCACTGTGATGATGGGGCTTTAGACCCCATTGCCACAATGTTCAATTGGGCTTCAGCTATGGACCCCACACTTACATTTTGGTCACTGTGATAATGGGGGTTTAGGCACCATTGCCACAATGTTCAAAATGTGCTTCAGCTATGGACCCCACACTTACATTTTGGACACTGTGATGAAGGGGGTTTAGACCCCATTGCCACAATGTTCAAAAGTGTGCTTCAGCTATGGACCCCACACTTACATTTTGGACACTGTGATGATTGGGGTTTAGACCCCATTGCCACAATGTTCAAAATGTGCTTCAGCTATGGACCCCACACTTACATTTTGGACACTGTGATGATGGGGGTTTAGACCCCATTGCCCCAATGTTCAAAATGTGCTTCAGCTATGGACCCCACACTTACATTTTGGTCACTGTGATGATGGAGGTTTAGACCCCATTGCCACAGTGGTCATGGTCTGCTTGCATTGTGGAGGCCAAACACATTTATGTGTGACACATGTGATAGGGGGTCACATTGTATGTTCATTGTCATGTTCAGTGTTGTAGGCATTTGACACAGACTACACACGCTTGTCATGATGTTGGGGTGATGTCTTTTTCTGACATTCCTTATGTTGGAGTATGCTGGTTGTGTCATGCATTACCCGTCCTATGAGTGGTGATGGTAGTGGTGGTAGGCATCCAGGCCCCCATGATTAGGGGTGGTGTTAGTCGTAGGCATCCATCCCCCTATGAGTGGGGATGGTAGTAGTGACAGGCATCCAGGCCCCCATGAGTAGGGATGGTGTTAGTGGTAGGCATCCATCCCCCTATGAGTGGGGATGGTAGTAGTGACAGGCATCCAGGCCCCCATGAGTAGGGGTGGTGGTAGTGGTAGGCCCCAGGCATCCATGAGTAGGGGTGGTGTTAGTGGTAGGCATCCATCCCCCTATGAGTGGGGATGGTAGTAGTGACAGGCATCCAGGCACACATGAGTAGGGGTGGTGGTATTGGTAGGCATCCAGGCCCCTATGAGTGGGGATGGTAGTAGTGACAGGCATCCAGGCCCCCATGAGTAGGGGTGGTGTTAGTGGTAGGCATCCATCCCCCTATGAGTGGGGATGGTAGTAGTGACAGGCATCCAGGCCCCCCTGAGTAGGGGTGGTGGTAGTGGTAGGCATCCAGGCACCCATGAGTAGGGGTGGTGTTAGTGGTAGGCATCCATCCCCCTATGAGTGGGGATGGTAGTAGTGACAGGCATCCAGGCACACATGAGTAGGGGTGGTGGTAGTGGTAGGCATCCAGGCCCCTATGAGTGGGGATGGTAGTAGTGACAGGCATCCAGGCCCCCCTGAGTAGGGGTGGTGGTAGTGGTAGGCATCCAGGCCCCTATGAGTGGGGATGGTAGTAGTGACAGGCATCCAGGCCCCCATGAGTAGGGGTGGTGTTAGTGGTAGGCATCCAGGCCCCTATGAGTGGGGATGGTAGTAGTGACAGGTATCCAGGCCCCCCTGAGTAGGGGTGGTGGTAGTGGTAAGCATCCAGGCCCCCTGAGTAGGGGTGGTGGTAGTGGTAGGCATCCAGGCCCCCAGGAGTAGGGTTGGTGTTATTGGTAGGCATCCATCCCCCTATGAGTGGGGATGGTAGTAGTGACAGGCATCCAGGCCCCCCTGAGTAGGGATGGTGGTAGTGGTAGGCATCCATCCCCCTATGGGTGTGGATGGTAGTAGTGACAGGCATCCAGGCCCCCATGAGTAGGGGTGGTGGTAGTGGTAGGCATCCAGGCCCCTATGAGTGGGGATGGTAGTAGTGACAGGCATCCAGGCCCCCCTGAGTAGGGGTGGTGGTAGTGGTAGGCATCCAGGCCCCCATGAGTAGGGGTGGTGTTAGTGGTAGGCATCCATCCCCCTATGGGTGGGGATGGTAGTAGTGACAGGCATCCCCGCCCCCCTGAGTAGGGGTGGTGGTAGTGGTAGGCATCCAGGCCCCTATGGGTGGGGATGGTAGTAGTGACAGGCATCCAGGCCCCCCTGAGTAGGGGTGGTGGTAGTGGTAGGCATCCAGGCCCCTATGAGTGGGGATGGTAGTAGTGACAGGCATCCAGGCCCCCCTGAGTAGGGGTGGTGGTAGTGGTAGGCATCCAGGCCCCCATGAGTAGGGGTGGTGTTAGTGGTAGGCATCCATCTCAGGGATGGTAGTAGTGACAGGCATCCAGGCCCCCCTGAGTAGGGGTGGTGGTAGTGGTAGGCATCCAGGCCCCTATGAGTGGGGATGGTAGTAGTGACAGGCATCCAGGCCCCCTGAGTAGGGGTGGTGGTAGTGGTAGGCATCCAGGCCCCTATGAGTGGGGATGGTAGTAGTGACAGGCATCCAGGCCCCCATGAGTAGGGGTGGTGTTAGTGGTAGGCATCCAGGCCCCTATGAGTGGGGATGGTAGTAGTGACAGGCATCCAGGCCCCCCTGAGAAGGGGTGGCGGTAGTGGTAGGCATCCAGGCCCCCCTGAGTAGGGGTGGTGGTAGTGGTAAGCATCCAGGCCCCCATGAGTAGGGGTGGTGTTAGTGGTAGGCATCCATCCCCCTATGAGTGGGGATGGTAGTAGTGACAGGCATCCAGGCCCCCTGAGTAGGGGTGGTGGTAGTGGTAGGCATCCATCCCCCTATGAGTGGGGATCGTAGTAGTGACAGGCATCCAGGCCCCCTGAGTAGGGGTGGTGGTAGTGGTAGGCCTCCAGGCCCCCTGAGTAGGGGTGGTGGTAGTGGTAGGCATCCAGGCCCCCATGAGTAGGGGTGGTGTTAGTGGTAGGCATCCATCCCCCTATGAGTGGGGATGGTAGTAGTGACAGGCATCCAGGCCCCGCTGAGTAGGGGTGGTGGTAGTGGTAGGCATCCATCCCCCTATGAGTGGGGATGGTAGTAGTGACAGGCATCCAGGCCCCTATGAGTAGGGGTGGTGGTAGTGGTAGGCATCCAGGCACCCATGAGTAGGGGTGGTGTTAGTGGTAGGCATCCATCCCCCTATGAGTGGGGATGGTAGTAGTGACAGGCATCCAGGCACACATGAGTAGGGGTGGTGGTAGTGGTAGGCATCCAGGCCCCTATGAGTGGGGATGGTAGTAGGGACAGGCATCCAGGCCCCCATGAGTAGGGGTGGTGTTAGTGGTAGGCATCCATCCCCCTATGAGTGGGGATGGTAGTAGTGACAGGCATCCAGGCCCCCCTGAGTAGGGGTGGTGGTAGTGGTAGGCATCCAGGCACCCATGAGTAGGGGTGGTGTTAGTGGTAGGCATCCACCCCCTATGAGTGGGTGTTAGAAATGGGATCTCTAGTTGGCAAGGGCTTGCACCTTTGTCCAAGTAGGGACCCTTCTTCCTAGTCAGGGTAAGGGAGTTACACTCCTAAAATAACCCCTGCTCACCCCCTTGGTAGCTTGGCACGAGCAGTCAGGCTTATTCTAGAGGCAGTGTGTAAAGCATTTGCACATAACCAACAGTAATACAGTGTAAGCACTACAAACTGACACCACACCAGTTTAGAAAAATATCCAGTATTTTTATATACTTTAAAACAAGACCAAATACGATAAAAATCCACAATACAAATACTTTAAAAATGTATGCTTGATAAGGTAACTTCTTCTTTGTAGGAATAACACAAAAGCAAAGTTCGTACGAGTCGGTAGCCCCGTCCGGGTCTACCGCGATGCTGAAATACACAGAGTCCAACAGTTCCAGCCGACCGCGTCGCTACGGGCCAGCAGAGTCATGAACAGACTCGGTCACAGTACCTTTTCTCGTTGTGGCGGGCACGGAGCGTGCGAGCCGGTCGGCGTTCGTCGCGGTTGCGGTGCAAAGCGGAGCGGTGCAAGGTGCGGTGTCCCTCGATGCGGTGCAGGCAGCGGCTCGATGAGCAACGTGCAGACGGAGTCGGTGAGTCCAAGGCGTGCGGTGCAGGGCGAGACGGTGTACGATGCGGTGCTGACAGGTTGCGATGCAGGCGACCAAGCCGGAGTGCGGGAGCTGGCGTCGGACAGCGGTGCGAGTCAGAGCGGTGCGTCGCAAACGTGCGAGCGGTGCCCCAAATGCGATGCGGTCACGACTGTTGAGCCAGTTGCAGCGACATCGTCGGTCTGGTCCGGCTGGCACAGTGACGAGATGCGATGCGAACTGCGGTGCCCACAGGTCACGGTGCAAGCAGCGGCTCGGTGGCGATGGCGTCGGATGTCGTCGTCGGTGAGACCAGGGTTGCGGTGCGAGATGCGGACGGTGCGGTCTGCGGTGCAAACAGGACACCGGGCCAGCGATGGAGTCGGTTGACGGAGTCGGCTGTGGTTCCCTTCCTGTGTGGCAACTGAAACAGCGTTCCAGAAGCGGCACCCAGAGGCTTGTGAAGTCTTTGCAGTCCCTGAGACTTCTTAACAGGAGGCCAGCTCGGTTTCAGGCCCTTGGAGATACTCAGCACAAGTTTGTAGAAAGTTCAGTCCAGTCCTTTCACTGCCCAAGACAGAAGCAGCAACTGCAGGCCAACCCAACAAAGCAGTCACTCAGCAAAGGGGCAGTACTCCTCCTAGCAGCTCTCCAGCTCTTCTTCTTGACAGGTTCCTTGATTCCGGCGAGATCTAAATTCATGGGGTCAGGGCCCCAATATTTATATCCCAAATTCCTTTGTTCTCTGAAGGCAGAGAGGCCTTTGCCTGGCCCAAACCAGTTCTGGTCAGTCTTGGAGCACTTTGTTGACAAGCCTCCGTATTTCCTTTCAGGGTGCAGGCCAGGGATATCAGACGCACCACAGGACGTGGAGCCAGCATTGTGGAGGGAAGGCCCAGCCCTATTCAGGTCCCAGGTGTACTCCTCCCACCCATCTACATGTAGATCTTGCTACTCAGCCCTGTGCTGACTCACCCTGTCTCCGGGCATCCCCCAGCCCCTGTCACTCACACTCCAGACAAGGAATACACAATCTAGCAGAGGCAGGCTTGGATGGTTAGACAAGAAAATACCCACTTTCTAAAAGTGGTATTTTCAAACACAGAGGGGCCGATTCCGATCTCGGCCGGTAGGGCTCCGAATCGGATTCGGCATAACCGGATCCGATTCGGAGCCCTATTTCCCGACCGATTCGTACGCGCGTCCGGACGAGCGAGTACGATGCGAAATCGCCGACCGACTCGTTCGGGCGTCCCAACCGCTCCGACCGACTCGTTCCCGGGTCGAACCGCACCGACCGACTCGCTCGGACACGACTCGCACCGCGCAATGGAGACGTTCCCCGGCCGGGTAAGTACGATGCGTGCCGCGAGCAGTCCGACCGACACGCGCCGCCCGGCTCGAAAGAGCAGTCAGAGCCATACTTCGGGGGTCCGTGTCGGACCCCCCTGTATGCGTAGCCGCGCGAGTCGCACACAGGGGGGACCCATGGGTCCCCCCTACCTGTGAGTGTACGGCGCGAGTCGCTTCGCCGCGTACACGCTGTAGGGGCGCCCTTGTTCGCCTCGCACCCATTGAGGCAATGGGAGCCCGCGTACGCGTTGTACGACCGGCTCCCATTGACTTCAATGGGAGTCCGACCGACTCGAGTCCGATAGCATACGGACGCATCGTACTCGTTCGGTCGGGCTGCACGGGTCCGATTCGGTCGGAAATCTCTCCGGGTCCGGCTCGGTCGGAGAGATTTCCGGCCCAAATCGGAATCGGCCCCAGAATGTTAAAACCAACTTCAATAAAAGATGCATTTTATCATTCTGAGTCCAGGCATACTAAACTCGAATTTCTACCATGTTCCCTGGGTCAGTTAGGATTATAAACTGTAATAATCAAAACTGCCCATTCTGGCCTATGGGGAACAGGTAGCCTTGCCATAGTGAAAAACGAAATAGGCTGTATTTCACTATCAGGACATGCCACACACACCAGGACATGTCCTACCTTTCACATACAATGCACCCTGCCCACAGGGGTACCTTGGGCCTACCTTAGGGGTGACTAACATGTAGAAAAGGGAAGGTTTAGGGACTTGCAAGTGTGTGCACTTGCCAAGTCGACATGGCAGCCCCAGGCTGCACACAGGCTCTGCGTTGGCAGGCCCGAGTTACACTTTACGGGCTGTTTGCGTGGGGGGCACAATCCTGTGCTGCCGCCCACCAACAGCATTTGATCTATAGGCCCTGGCACTCGCAGTGCCCTTTACTAGGGACTGACACATAGATCAAATAGCCAAAACATGGAAATACCTTCAATAACATATTTCATACAGGAGCACTTGCACTTTACCACTGATCAGCAGTGCGTAAAGTGCGCATAAACACTAAACCAGCACAAAACAGAGTCAAAACCGGGAGGTCATAAAGCAAAAATTCAGGGGAAACACGCCAAAAGATGCCAAGTCTAACAGTGGGGATGGTAGTAGTGACAGGCATCCAGGCTTACATGAGTTGGGGTGGTGGTAGTGGTAGGCATCCAGGCACCCATGAGTAGGGGTGGTGTTAGTGGTAGGCATCCATCCCCCTATGAGTGGGGATGGTAGTAGTGACAGGCATCCAGGTACACATGAGTAGGGGTGGTGGTAGTGGTAGGCATCCAGGCCCCTATGAGTGGGGATGGTAGTAGTGACAGGCATCCAGGCCCCCATGAGTAGGGGTTGTGTTAGTGGTAGGCATCCATCCCCCTATGAGTGGGGATGGTAGTAGTGACAGGCATCCAGGCCCCCCTGAGTAGGGGTGGTGGTAGTGGTAGGCATCCAGGCACCCATGAGTAGGGGTGGTGTTAGTGGTAGGCATCCAGGCCCTTATGAGTGGGGATGGTAGTAGTGACAGGCATCCAGGCCCCCATGAGTAGGGGTGGTGTTAGTGGTAGGCATCCATCCCCCTATGAGTGGGGATGGTAGTAGTGACAGGCATCCAGGCCCCCTGAGTAGGGGTGGTGGTAGTGGTAGGCATCCATCCCCCTATGAGTGGGGATGGTAGTAGTGACAGGCATCCAGGCCCCCTGAGTAGGGGTGGTGGTAGTGGTAGGCATCCAGGCCCACATGAGTAGGGGTGGTGTTAGTGGTAGGCATCCATCCCCCTATGAGTGGGGATGGTAGTAGTGACAGGCATCCAGGCCCCCTGAGTAGGGGTGGTGGTAGTGGTAGGCATCCATCCCCCGATGAGTGGGGATGGTAGTAGTGACAGGCATCCAGGCCCCCATGAGTAGGGGTGGTGGTAGTGGTAGGCATCCTGGCCCCCCTGAGTAGGGGTGGTGGTAGTGGTAGGCATCCATCCCCCTATGAGTGGGGATGGTAGTAGTGACAGGCATCCAGGCCCCCATGAGTAGGGGTGGTGGTAGTGGTAGGCATCCAGGCACCCATGAGTAGGGGTGGTGTTAGTGGTAGGCATCCAGGCCCTTATGAGTGGGGATGGTAGTAGTGACAGGCATCCAGGCCCCCATGAGTAGGGGTGGTGTTAGTGGTAGGCATCCATCCCCCTATGAGTGGGGATGGTAGTAGTGACAGGCATCCAGGCCCCCCTGAGTAGGGGTGGTGGTAGTGGTAGGCATCCAGGCCCACATGAGTAGGGGTGGTGTTAGTGGTAGGCATCCATCCCCCTATGAGTGGGGATGGTAGTAGTGACAGGCATCCAGGCAAACATGAGTAGGGGTGGTGGTAGTGGTAGGCATCCAGGCCCTTATGAGTGGGGATGGTAGTAGTGACAGGCATCCAGGCCCCCATGAGTAGGGGTGGTGTTAGTGGTAGGCATCCATCCCCCTATGAGTGGGGATGGTAGTAGTGACAGGCATCCAGGCCCCCCTGAGTAGGGGTGGTGGTAGTGGAAGGCATCCAGGCCCACATGAGTAGGGGTGGTGTTAGTGGTAGGCATCCATCCCCCTATGAGTGGGGATGGTAGTAGTGACAGGCATCCAGGCCCCCCTGAGTAGGGGTGGTGGTAGTGGTAGGCATCCATCCCCCTATGAGTGAGGATGGTAGTAGTGACAGGCATCCAGGCCCCCATGAGTAGGGGTGGTGGTAGTGGTAGGCATCCAGGCCCCCCTGAGTAGGGGTGGTGGTAGTGGTAGGCATCCATCCCCCTATGGGTGTGTATGGCATTGGTGATAGCCATCCCGCCCTATGGTTCTGCTGTTGCTAGTGTACGTCATTTCTGCATCCCTATGTGTGTGTGACATATTTCGGGTACGTGTCGTTTGTTTGTGTTGTAGGTGTTTGACTTACTGTCTGCGCCGTACGCGTCCGTACCGGTCCCGGTAATAGATGTAGAGTATTGGTAGGACCTGCGTGATGGGATTCATGGTTGGGTCGTGTCGTTCGGGTTTCTCGTGGCTTCGACTCGTACTCGTCACTGGCTTGTTCGTCTCGTCGCCGTGGATCGTCTTGTGGCGCGAATCGGAGCTTATGTACAGCTCTCCCGGATGCTCTGACGTGCTGGACATAGTGACGGGTTCGGCGCGTACGGAAGGCGCATCGTACTAGTCCGGCCGGAATGTGCTGTGTATGTGCTTCTGTGCGACTCGATTCGGCGTTTACGGATCCGGCTCGGGCGGGGAACAGGAGCTGGAATGGGTAAGTACGGCTCGCTCGGAATCTGTGCTGTTATGCGCATCGTACTTGCTCGTTCGGACGACTGTTCGAATCGGTCGGGAAACACGCGTTCTGCTTGTTTTTTTTCCAGACGAATACTGTTAGGTGCGCTTCTGGCCGAGATCGGTATTGACCCCTTAGCCTTTTCTAAATTCTCTGTAGCTACTTTCTGTATGTCATGCAAATCTTTCACGAATTCAAGGACAGCAGCAGCAGTGTTAGAGAGAGGAGGTGGTAACAGCATGAATCGAGGGTGAAAACCATCTTGCAATAGAAAGGAGAATAGGTAGTAGAGGAATGACAACTGTTATTATAAGAAAATTCAGCCATCCATATAAATGTATCCCAATCTGATGTGGAATGCAGAAGTTGACATCGCAGATATTGTTCTAAACACTGATTCACCTTTTCGGTCTGACCATCAGTTTGGGGATGATGGGCAGATGAATACCGGACATCAATCTGCAACAAAGCACCCAACCCCTTCCAGAAATGAGAGATAAACTGAAAACCCCGGGTAGACACCATGACAGAGGGAAGGCCATGTAACCTGACCATATGTTGTACAAACAAAGAAGCCAACTGTTTAGAAGTAGGTGTTGTCTTCAGAGGAATAAAATGAGCCATCTTGGTCAATAGTTCCATGACTACAAAGAGAGTTTTGTTTCCTTGTGAGGTTTTTGGCAAATCAGCAATGAAATCCATAGAAACAGTATGCCATGGGGATCACTGACATAATATCGACGACAACAATATCGACCTACCAGAATATCATGTCAAGAATATCGATGGACAAAATATCAACATCCTATCTCTACAAGGGTAAGTACAAAAATATCGAAACAAAAATATCGTTGTTTAAAATATCGTTGTTCAAAATATCGTTTTTTTTTAAATGTCTTAAAAATAATATTAAATAAATTAAATAAATATAATTAATAAAAACATAGTTAGAATTATTTAAAAATGTTAAAAATTATAAATAATAAAAGTAATATAAAAATAAATTAAACATACATATATAAAAAAAATATATATATATTTACTTAATAATATTAAGAAATAATTATTTTATTAAATTATAAAATGTTAGTAACATAATAAAAATTATAAATACATATATATATATATATGTATATATATATATACATAAACCTGTAAGATAAACATAAAAATAAATTATATATATAATAAAGTAAAATATTAAAATAAATATTTATCTTTAAAACAACATTTTACACTACATTAACTAAAACAGTAGGGAAAATATTGGATAGCGTAGGGCATAAAATTACTATTCCCACTCCAATGAGTGCAACAGTAGGGAAAGTGTTGGATAGCGGAGAGGAATAATTTACTAATCCCACTCCAGCAAGTGTAAGAGTAGGGAAAGTGTTGGATAGCGGAGGGGAATCATTTTCTATTCCCACTCCACAGAGTGCAACAGTAGGGAAAGTGTTGGATAGCGGAGGAGATAACATTACTATTCCCACTCCAGCAAGTGCAACAGTAGGGAAAGTGTTGGATAGCGGATGGGAATGATTTACTATTCCCACTCCAGGGAGTGCAACAGTATGGAAAGTGTTTGACAGCGGAGGGGAATAATTAACTATTCTAACTACAGCAACTGCAACAGTAGGGAAAGTGTTGGATAGCGGAGGGGAATAATTTACTATTCCCACTCCAGCAAGTGCAACAGTAGGGAAAGTGTTGGATAGCGGATGGGAATAATTTACTATTTCCACTCCAGGGAATGCAACAGTAGGGAAAGTGTTGGATAGCAGAGGGGAATAATTTACTATTCCCACTCCAGCAACAGTAGGGAAAGTGTTGGATAGCGGAGGGGATAAAATTACTATTCCCACTCCAACGAATGCAACAGCGAAAGTGTTGGATAGCGGAGGGGATAAAATTACTATTCCCACTCCAGCAAGTGCAACAGTAGGGAAAGTGTTGGATAGCATAGGGGAATAATTTACTATTCCCACTCCACAGAGTGCAACAGTAGGGAAAGTGTTGGATAGTGGAGGGATAAAATTACTATTCCCACTCCAACAATTGCAAAAATAGGGAAAGTGTTGGATAGCAGAGGTGAATAATTTACTATTCCCACTCCAGAAAATTAATAAACATTAATTAACAAATAATTAAATAATAAAAAATAATTTACCTCTCACCAAATACTCCTATAAATAACAACACCACTATTGTAAAACATAACACAATTAACATAATTGCTTAACAATTAATTAATTAACTAATAACAATTTACAAAAAAATGTAAAACAATGAGTAATAAATTAATTCATACTATTAAGGGGTCGATTCCGATTCGGGCCAAAAAACGTACCGACCGACTCAAAGCCGGAATTAATTCCGACCGACACGTACCGGTGCAGCCCGACCCGCAAAGTACGATGAGAAGCGTGCAAAACCCGACCGACTCGTACGGAACACAAGCCGAACGACCGAGCCGTGCGGAAAACAGCAATCCGGCCGGAAAAACACGCGAATCGAACCGACCGACACGCACCCGGAACAATCCTGAACGAAACGTACCCGCGAACTGCTACCCGCCAAGTACGATGCAACGCGTGGAAAACACGACCGAGTCGCACGGAGGACAAGCCGTACGACCGACACGCATAGAAAACTGCGAGCCGAAGCAACCCAAAACACCGCGACCGACGCGTACGCAGCATAGAAAACAGCACAAACACAGCGTGAACGAATCGGAGAAGCCCGTACGAGACAACTGCAGGGTCCGACTCGGTCACAAGAACGTCTCCTACATGCACAAAAAGTACAAAGGAAAATACACAAAAAAAGGCCAAACAAGCAATTACAAAGCCAATAAATACTGGGGGGCAGGGAACAAAGACACACCCACAACTCTACCCATATAAAGGACACAAATCCCTACCATGATCCTTTGCAAATTCAAATTACCTGCCAGCACTCAACAGACAGCAACCACACACCCACAGCTCATCCATCACACAAGCCACACACCATCAGCACCCCAACAAATAGCAACCTCACATACACCCAGCAAAACACACACTCACACACCTTCACCTGCACACCAACACACACATCACTCACCATCACCACCCATCACCATGCCCCCAAAGAAGAATCATAAGTTCCTAGATAGTGAATTGGAAGTCCTGGTAGATGAGATCCTCAGGGTAGAGCCACAGCTGTTTGGTACACTGGTCCAACAGACACCCATGTCGCAGAAAACCAAGATGTGGGAGAGGATCGTCGACAGGGTGAACGCACAATCACCATGTTTGCGCACAAAGATAGACATCCAGATCAGGTGGTATGACGTGCGCAGGAGGGTCAGGGAGCTGTTGAAGAAGGACTACCTCTTGAGCCAACACACCGGCAGTGGCCCTCCTGCCAAGCCAGTATACCTCAGGCCCTGGGAGGAGAAGGTGCGGGACATCATACCACCAGTGAGCGTATATGGACTAGAAAACATCCCAGAGCCTGGTGAGTACACAACAAATGTACACAATATTGTGCCACAATACACACACATCACTGTCAAGGGGAGAGTCAAACCATGCACCCTTAGCAAATACACAGCAACCAGAACAGAACCATCCCAAAATGTGTATGTCAGTCAGATAAACACAACACATGCCATCTCATAGTGACATGTAACTGTGTCATCACATGTACAAACACAACTACAACTACACCTGGCAGTGGCACAAATATAACTAACAAACACATCCAGACATGTAGCCACCACTACAACACCACCACACAGTGAAGCCCACTGAAAGGAAGGAATACTGTGTATGCTGGGCAAGTCAGTGTAGCCAATAGCATCATGGGAGTCGTAGTCACAGATATTGCCCACCCTCACAATGCGCACATCAACACCACCATGAACCATGCTCACATCACAGGGAGTGGAAAACAACTGACAAGATGGCTGACACTGGCTACTGCTGTGGGGAGCACAAGGTCCTGCTGGCAACTGTGCACCAACCAACAGCAGGACACCACTGACTGACATCTTGCCATTGCTCTCACACTAACACACAGTGAAGTCCACCCAAAAGCAAGTAAGTATGGGCATGCTGGGAAGTGGGGTAGAGGCATTAGCATGATGGGAGTGGTAGTCACAGATATTGGTCACCCCCACAACTGTCCCATCAACACCACCCTGAACCATACGCACATCACAGGGAGTGGAAAACAACTGACAAGATGGCTGACACTGGCTACTGCTGTGGGGAGCACAAGGCCCTGCTGGCAACTGTGCACCAACCAACAGCAGGACACCACTGACTGACATCCTGAAAGACAACTTGCACTACCTGCAATGGAAGCACGTTCCATGGTGGGATATCTGGCTGGGTGGGAAGGAGGACTCACAGCCCTGACCATAGTTACCAGCAGCGTTTCTCACACACACCCCTACACAAACTCCACATAACTCACCTGGGAGAATGCATTGCCTCACACTCCAATCAAATATCCCACAAAGAACCACAACCCTGGGTCATGCTGAGTGAAGCACAGGGACACACATGGGACTTGTAGCAAAACTAACCCCAGGATAACACTGTCAGCCATCTTGTCAGCACAGGCACACAACCCCACTGGGAAGCAGAGTCAAAGGGAAGGAAGCATGGGCATGCTGGGAAGGGGGGGTGGAGGCAATAGCATGATGGGAGTGGTAGTCACAGCTCAACATCCCCCACCCACATGGCCCAGCAAGCTCACACTCAAGCATGCACACCCCACAGAGTGTGGAAAGCGCCATCAAAGATGTCTGACACTGGTGCTCTGTTGTGGGGAGCACAAGGCCATGCTGGGAACTGGCCACCAACTAACAGCAGGACACCACTGTCAGCCATCTTGCCATTGCTCTCACACTCACACACAGTGAAGTCCACCCAAAAGCAAGTAAGTATGGGCATGCTGGGAAGTGGGGTGGAGGCAATAGCATGATGGGAGTGGTAGTCACAGCTCAACATCCCCCACCCACATGGCCCAGCAAGCTCACACTCAAGCATGCACACCCCACAGAGAGTGGAAAGCCCCATCAAAGATGTATGACACTGGTGCTCTGTTGTGGGGAGCACAAGGCCATGCTGGGAACTGGCCACCAACTAAGAGCAGGACACCACTGTCAGCCATCTTGCCATTGCTCTCACACTCACACACAGTGAAGTCCACCCAAAAGCAAGTAAGTATGGGCATGCTGGGAAGTGGGGTGGAGGCAATAGCATGATGGGAGTAGTAGTCACAGATATTGGTCACCCCCACAACTGTTCCATCAACACCACCCTGAACCATGTGCACATCACAGGGAGTGGAAAACAACTGACAAGATGGCTGACACTGGCTACTGCTGTGGGGAGCACAAGGCCCTGCTGGCAACTGTGCACCAACCAACAGCAGGACACCACTGACTGACATCCTGAAAGACAACTTGCACTACCTGCAATGGAAGCACGTTCCATGGTGGGATATCTGGCTGGGTGGGAAGGAGGACTCACAGCCCTGACCATAGTTACCAGCAGCGTTTCTCACACACACCCCTAACACAAACTCCACAAAACTCACCTGGGAGAATGCATTGCCTCACACTCCAATCAAATATCCCACAAAGAACCACAACCCTGGGTCATGCTGAGTGAAGCACAGGGACACACATGGGACTTGTAGCAAAACTAACCCCAGGATAACACTGTCAGCCATCTTGTCAGCACAGGCACACAACCCCACAGGGAAGCAGAGTCAAAGGGAAGGAAGCATGGGCATGCTGGGAAGGGGGTGGAGGCAATAGCATGATGGGAGTGGTAGTCACAGATATTGGTCACCCCCACAACTGTCCCATCAACACCACCCTGAACCATGCACACATCACAGGGAGTGGAAAACAACTCACAAGATGGCTGACACTGGCTACTGCTGTGGGGAGCACAAGGCCCTGCTGGCAACTGTGCACCAACCAACAGCAGGACACCACTGACTGACATCCTGAAAGACAACTTGCACTCCCTGCAATGGAAGCACGTTCCATGGTGGAATATCTGGCTGGGTGGGAAGGAGGGCCGGATGTCAACCAAATACAACCAATGCAGACCATGTACACACCCCAACATTCACATAGAAATGCCCAAATAATGCAGGACAATGTGCTACACCAATATCAACCCCTGACTGTGACAACTTAGGACAATGCAATGTACAGGCCCGCATCTAGAGGCACAGTCACAACTGTCAGGTGTGTCAACTATTGATGCCTGCAGAAACATAACATACATTGTGTGTGTCTCCCAAAAACAGGTGATGATGGGGACACAGCAGCAGACGCTGAGGAGTCCCCGTCCCAGGCTCAAGAGGATACGGAGCTCACTGGTGTGGAACAGCCTCTGCCCTCCTCGGATGAAGAAGACCCACCTGGCACCTCCGGAGCAAGTCATCATGCAGCACCAGCAGGACCACCAGCTGCACCCCCTGCACCCACCCCTCCAACGACTGTCAACACACATACCACCCCTGCCGACATGGACAGACCAAGGAGCACCACCACCACCAGCACAGGGACCCTGGACCAACGTGGGGCCATGGACACCAACACCACCAACAAACCCCAAGAGGGCCCAGGGTCACCTGTGCGTGCCACCTCAGGTACTGCACGTGTCGCCTGGGGTGGTGGGAGGGGTGGGAGACATAGGTCGCAGCTCGCAGAGGGGTCTGGACTGCATGATGACCCACAACTGGCACGCATAGCCGATGCGTACCAGTCCAGCACCGGAGAGCTCAGCCACGTAGTGGGGCTCCTCAGGGACATTAAACAGCAGCAGGCTACCCATCATGCCCGCTTGGACTCACACATGTCCCGCGTGGAGTCCAAGTGGGACACACTGCAAGAGATGACGGCGGTGCATAGGGACATATTGCAATGCCTCCGCCAGATGAGCAGCAACCAGTCAACACCTCCCTGTGTGCCCACAACATCTGGTTCTGAAACAACTGCAACTGCCACAGGGAGGCAGGATGACTCTGGCGGAGAGTCCCCTGCACCGCAGCAGCCTGCACTTGAGGGTCCCCCCCAAAGAAGAGGGGTCGTCCGAGGAAGGACAACTGAGAGGCTGATGGCCATGCACAACCCCCAGGAAGCCAACACCTGTTCTGGATAATCACCTTTGTGCGCAAACTGTTCACCCTGTTGACTGCAACACAACTCCCCCACATGACATGGGGAGTACAAGTTGGACCAATGTCTCAGATGACTGTGGACTTGATACAGGACATTTCTGCTATCAGGACTTCCAATTCATCTAGGAACTTTGGATTGCAATCAAAATGTACAGCACTCACCATCCTGTGCACTATTCACACACATGTATGACAATAAACACACTAATACACCATACCTGCCTCTGTCGTGATTCCAACGTGGTTTCTGTCATGGAGATGATGACCAGCGAAATTACACTGTGCATGCTAACTGCTACAGCAAGTACAACACAGGCATGTGAGTCATGGCAACGTGACACATATGAGGGAGACACCCCACCAGGGCTACACAACAAATACACACCTAGGCCATCTGACTCATTGCCTACACTGATGTTGCCAGGAAATACGGTCTAATGCACAGACACAACACCTATTCACAGTCTTAGTCAACTAGCCCACTGGTGCAGTAAGCAAATGTCAGTCAAATGTGTGACCACAGACAACGCACATCACAAAGTGAAGCACAGGTTTATTACACATTTGCAACATGTTGTAACCACTACAGATGCAAGGTAATCCCACCTGGCAGCGGGCACACAGTCAACAAGTGTAGAAGGAAGGAAGTCCATGGGTGTGGCGCACATCACCTGTAGGGACACGACAGCTACCACCCTGGAAGTCGAATCACGGTGTCGGGGATCACAGTTGACCAAACAACTCTGAAAGTACCCTGTGAAGGACAGAAATGACACACAGTCAAAAGCACTGAAGAACAGGACAGAACTGCAATACTCATGCCCAATACATGTCACAAGATACCCACCCAGAACCAAGTTAGCATGTCAACACTGTTGGGGAGTACAGACTACCTGTAAGGACACATCGCTGCACGCATACAGTCATGTAGCCCATGGACACACTCAAACAGCACCAGAGCACCACCAACACATATCATGCAAACTCACATCATTGACATGACATCTCTGGATACTCACATTCAGCTGAAGAAGTTGGTGATGAGCTGTGTGCGGACATCACCATCATCATCATCATCATCATCACTGGCATCGTGGTCCAGGCCAGGATCCTCCACAGGTGGCGGACGTTGGTCATCGTCATCCAGGATGAGAGGCAACTCCTTCCGCACTGCCAGGTTGTGTAGCATGCAGCAGACGATGACAATCTTGCACACCTTTGCTGGGGCATATGGAGGGACCCTCCTGTCTTGTCCAGGCAGCGGAAGCGGCTCTTCAGGAGACCAAATGTCCGCTCAATCACTCTCCTGGTCCGACCATGTGCCTCATTGTAGCGCATCTGGGCTGGTGTCACAGGGTTCCTGAGGGGCGTCAGCAACCACGGCATGTTGGGGTATCCGGAGTCACCTACATACAGACAATTGCACATTAGCTGAGTTGGAAAAGAGGGTGGAACACTACATTGCAGAACACACACAATGGTACAAAGTCAGTACACACCAACAAGCCAGGCACGCTGGTTCCGCATCTGTGACATCATCCTCGGGATGCGACTACTCCTCATCACGTAGGCATCGTGTGCAGAACCGGGGAAACGGGCACACACGTGTGAGATGCTCATATCTGCAAGACAGACCACCAGTGCATTGACCGAGTGGTAGTGTTTGCGGTTCCTGTATGCCTGCTCTTGGGCCTGTGGTGGTACCAAAGCCACATGTGTCCCATCAATGGAGCCAATGACATGCGGCATCCTCCCCAGGGCATAGAAGTCACTCTTCACGTCAGTGAGTTGTTGGAGTCTAGGGAAATAGATGTACTGGTTCAGGTATATCAACATAGCCTCCAAAACATCGCGGAGCACACGGCTGAACATGGTCTGTGACATCCCACCAGCAGTCGCCACAGTGTGTTGAAAGGTACCGGTGGCAAAGAAGTGTAGGGCTGCTATCACCTTCACCTTAGGGGTCAGCGCTGTAGGGTACGGCCGGCCAGGTTGCAAATGTGGTGCCAAGCGCACTGCCAAATCCTCAATCAGCTGCCTGGTGAAGCGGTACCGTCGGATGCTGTCACGTTCCACCATCGTTGCCAGGTCAGGGAATGGTCTATGGACAGCTGGTGCCCTGCAGTGCATAGGTGAAGAAAGAAAGATTGTCAGTCACCCCACATATGTGGCATTGAACACACTCAATATCACATGATACATCATTATGAGGCACAAGTACATGATGTGTGCAGTTCCGTAAGTACATGTATGGCACATACATGGCCAACATCTAACATCACAGTTCAACAAGTGGCATCAATAAGTCCCAGGTTGTGCCATTGGATATCATGAGGCCGTGTCACAGTTCCCATCTCCTGCTGCCACGTTACAAACACACCCCACAGTGACATGTGAGGACAAATGTGCCCCAGGCATCACAGCTCAACGACAGGTAGATTCCCAGGGACCCTGTATTGCCACATGGACACTGGCATGACATGGTGTATCATGTATACACCACAGCAAAACAACCATGACCCCCACAGGTAGTGGTCCCTGTTGCCTCGGCAGGACAGACATGGACGTCTGTGACACACACACGCACAACATCAAAGTCCATGCACAAACAACGTGGATGTGGAGACTGTCTCCCATTGTGCACATGAAATCAGAGACATTGTAAACACAACATGCACACAGACTGTGGAGGACCATCACTATTGTGCCAATGGGTCACCCTGGGTTAAACATACCGTCCCACATGGGACTCAGGGGGTATGTGACATGACATACACATACACCACCGTGAAATGTGACCATGCCACATGCTCAGATATGAACAGTTGCACATCACAGTGGTCATGTACACGAAACACCAAGGATCCTGTCCCCATGAACACGTGCACAGCCTGGGGGTGGCTGCCCCCAAGTGACACCCACAGAACAACATGTTCATCCCCATACATGGAATAGGTAATGCAGCCTTACATGCCTTAGGATACAGTTTGGACAGGCTGTGGTGTTGTAGGTGTGCCCCTCACTCCCTGGGAAGTATATGTGGCTGGCATATGTTCACCTGTGACAGGCATGGTGACATATGCCAGTGACTTGTACAGGGACGCGTTGGACAGCAATGGACCGATCGGTGCGCACACATTGGCCATTGCATTCAATGTGTGCTGGTACGC